>BMAW01005517.1:15851-44051 GCA_019974015.1 Nephila pilipes
ACACACACACACACACACACACACACACACACACACACACACACACACACACACACACACACACACACACACACACACACACACACACACACACACACACACACACACACACACACACACACACACACACACACACACACACACACACACACACATGTAACAAATGGCATGCAAAGCTGGCGACAATTTAAAGTTTCGGCCCAAGCGTGTCTTACCAGCCTGGTCACTGCCGGAAATTTCTTGCTGGGTTTCTTGCAGCAAGGCGGTGCCATGATGCGCTATGCTCTTTTATGTAGCTATTTCTTGCGGTTTCTGCAAGGCTGTGAGATATGGCAAGTCTCTTTCTTGCCAAGGCCAGTAAAGCCCTTGGCTATAAGTACCTTAACGGTCAAATTATTTTTTCAGTGCTCTTGCTAGATAAGTATACTTATGGTTTCTTCTGTTTTTTTATATAGAGCAAAAATTTTGGTACAAATGTATTTTGCCTAGTTCTACTAAGGATCTAAATTATTAGAAAATTCGGTTACCTGTAAGTGTGTTTTTGTTTGTGTTGTTCTATACATGCAGTATGAGATTTAATTTTCAATAATAACTAATTCTAATTTTACTTAAAGAATAACTAATTCTTTAAGTAAAATAATTAGTTAATTAGTTATAGTAAATAATTTTGGTCCGAATTACATGTAAAATTAAGCAATTTTGTTACTTAATTTTATGTAATTTTAATCATTAAATGATTATCTTAATTTATATGAAATTAAAAATTCCTAGGAAATGACTCAAAATGCGATTGAATTGTTTATATTTTTAGCCAATTATGATGTCTCAAATTTTTGCCTTGAAACTTTCAAAGTCATCTTAACTTGACTTCCATTTTAGTAAGTTTACAACCTAACGTGTTTTGTATTATAATGAAGTGTCACTACTTATATTATTTTGAACGAAGTACACCAAGTGTGTGTGTGTGTGTGTGTGTGTGTGTCCGCGCGCACAGAGAAAGTTTGTATGCGTGAAATCTTTACTATTTTGGACGCTAATTCTAAAAGTTTCAATAGTAATGAGTTTTCGACATGAGAATTATCATGAAGTTGTATTACGTAATATATATTCTGATCTATATGTAAAGAGATGCCATGAATGTAAATGTTATAAAATTAACACTTTAAATGCTTATATCATCGGATGCTTTTGATTTGTAGAAGTTTTAATCGGAGCTTAAAATAAAGTGAAATTATTTGCAAATGAATTTATAAAATGAATAAAAACTTAAAATAAAAAAAAAGAAATTTTCGTTTTTGTTACATCCGAATTTATCCTTTTGAGTCGCATTTAAAGGGCCCAGGTAGGTAGTCGTATGTGTTCTTGGAATTATAGGCACCTCGTTTCTAATCAGTGTTATATGTGATTTATAGTGCCTTCAAAAAGATGCTTATTATAAAAATGAAGCTTGATTGAAAATGATATTTGTGAAAAGAGACACTATGTAAGATAAATAATATAAAGAAGCAATAGATATATAATAATATTATTGGGTTTTAGAAGTTTCAATAACTTAATCTTAAAATTGTTTAATAATAACCTGTGTTACTTTAGTTCATTAAAAAGGCAAATTATGATATTCGAGTCAATATGCAAGTGATAAAACAACATAAAAAGACACAGAAATGTATACTTTACTTGCGAAGAACCAAAATTTCCAGAAGGAGAAATATAACGAAAAAGACACTGAAGTTTAATAAGTCTCTCAACATTCATTTCCTACATTCTCTTCCAGAATTCTCTCCCACAAATGGGAATAAATAAATTGTTACGGGTGTTGTGAATATTAGGGAAGGAGACCCATTACAACTAGGATGTAAGCAAAAGGGAAACAGATCGTAAAAGAGAATCGTTTCTTCATGTAAATTTGGTAATCAATTAGGTCATTTCAAAAATACAATGGCGTTCAGTATTGGAAATCTATAACAAAAATGTATTAAGTTGTATGGTTTAACAAGTATTTTAATGAATTTTTTTCAAGTATATTAATAAATTCATATTATGTTATTTACTTTCTACATTTTATTTATTTATAATTTTTATATCAGTTTATCATCACTAAATTTTTCTTTCGATTTCAAGAAATTGGTATTTTATTTACGCAATTTTCTTAAATAAAATGAGACTACACATTATGCGTGTATTTCTTAATTCTATATATTTCTGCTAATATATATAAATTTATTATATTTTGCTCTGATTTCTTACAACGTTTATTTTCAGCTTATTGTTAACGTCATATTGAAAAGCAGTATGAAGATTACTAGCGAAGCTCCTATTTTGATGTACGATCTCATTACTGGAAGAAGGGAGAGAGGAGTTCGAAATAAAAATAATTT
The DNA here is from genome assembly GCA_019974015.1 of Nephila pilipes. Taxonomy (NCBI): domain Eukaryota; kingdom Metazoa; phylum Arthropoda; class Arachnida; order Araneae; family Nephilidae; genus Nephila; species Nephila pilipes. The sequence goes on from BMAW01005517.1 coordinate 18,230, forward strand.
ATGCAATCACGGATGGAAATTGTTTATATTCAACTTAAGTACTGTATCGTTTTTAATAGAATAATATTACTACTTCATTGATTTTTTTTTATTAAAAAATTTCTGCTATATACTCAAATCAATAAGTAATTCTACAAACAGTTAAGAACTGTAAAATCTTTATTCTAATCTTTCACTACATAATGCCACTAGTCATAATTGTTTTATATATAAAAAAACGGATTTCCTTTCATATAAATATAATTATTTGAGAAGTATTTCACATTTAAAAGTATCATGTGAACAAAACAATTTTTAAAAAAATCATCATAAAAGTTTACACCTTTAATATACATCTCTAAACCTGGCATTATGTGATAGTTTTACAAATTATAACAAAGATTAAAACTTTTAATGTCTACCTCTTATATATATATATATATATATATATATATATATATATATATATGGGGCGGGGAGTATTGTACTAAATGACAACAATTTTACCACTCTTAAAATTATACAAATTCAATAATGTTTTTCAAAAATTTCTGTAGTTGTTTGGAGCATGATTGTTCGTAAAAATATTTAAATACATTAAGATTATATATTGACTATCTGTGTGATTTGTAATCTATTTTAAAATCGAGTACACAATATTATGTCCACAAAGTCAGCTTATTGGTGCTCTAGCTATGAAGATTACAATTACTTTTATCACAAATTACACTTTTTGTACACTCCTTGTGTGTGTGTGAATTATTTTACTTTTTTACAAACTTCAATATTTTATACAACTAACAAGAAACGAAATACCAATGTTTTGTATGTTTTTAGACTTTCTGATAGTGATGACATTTTACTTTTTGAGTATTTAATATATACTTTTAAGCATTTTGTTTGTTGAAGATGTTTAACTTATCTACTAACATGATTGAACCTTCATTTCTTTGGATATTTTATATGTAATGATTCACATTATTTTTATTACTTGTTCTTTTTAATGCTATTTTTATCAATTCCTGTGTGTGATAACTTTTTATTCCTTTTCTCTTAATTATTGCACTTCTTTGTACTTTAGCTATTTCCAATTCAGCCTATGTCACAGAGAGGAAGGGGGATACCATATAAGACTAGTCTAACTCCGCATATTCGCCTCCTCTCACCTCGAGATTGCTTTTTGACTTACCAGACTCCATTTTTTTCGTTTATCTTTCTATTTGATTCAACCTTCTTTTTTGTTTTAAATGTTTGATCAACTAGTTTTTCATATTTTTCTGTATGTATGTAAGTATGTGTGTGTTGCATGTAATTAATTAATATAAGCAAAATAATTAAAATTAACATTTTTTCTGCAGGGAATGTAGGGCCTGTAAAACATGTCTAACCTGTTAATCTGTCGTCAGCCAGATTCAGAATTTATAAATTATATATTTCCTTTTCTTTTTTTGGTTTCTTTCCCTCTTTAATTTTCATTGTTTTTCATACCTTTGTACTTTTTCATGTTTTGAAGTTTGTCTTCTTGCTGTGTATTTGTTTGCTATACTTTACATATAAGTTTAAAAGAAGTGAAGAAAATTCTCAATTACAATTTCTAAGCTAGAAAGGTAAATGGGAGGAAATCCGAGCTAAATAAAAATGAATGTGGTGAGGTAATTGGTTGCCATTGCTGTGGAAAATCTGTTCTTGAAAATTCTGCGGATGTTACGAGTACTCCATTTTACTGTACATGATGTCTTTGAAAAGTTAAAAAGATGCTAAAACTATGCAATCACAATCTGACACTAGTGGTGTTCAACCTTTTAAACTTACGGGAATACTTTGAGCTTACCATTTTCTTGATGGAACCCCTTGATCAAAGAGAAGAAAAATAGGATATCAAAGCTTTATTCTATTCAAATTTATAAAAACTATTAATGCATCTTACAACAGAAACATCTTAGTAAGATAATGAAGGTCAAGGTTACTAATAGGGGGGTTTGAGGGGAGGGGGGTCTAAAACACATTATTTGAATAGTAAACAAAAGCAACAATAATTTAAATCATAATAAACTACTAGAAAGAAAAAATTTAATGACTTGGCTATGATTTCTTTTTATTGCATAGTATTTTTACGTCTGGAATAATTGTTGAAATTTACAATGAACCTAATGTCATCTTCAGAACCCAATCAGTTTCTGTATTTTGTTTTTGAAGCAGCGTACAGAGAAAAAGATTTTTCGTTTACATAGGTTGAAACATGTTTCACAGATCTGTTAGTAATTTCTGGATATTCTTTTCTAGTTTCAATCCAAAAATGCATAATATCAACTTGACTAAAATTTAGTTTCAATTAAGTGTCGGTCGATATATCAATTTGTTGTTCTCTTTCTTTTATTGGGAGTTCGGAAGTATCTTCAAACGAATTTTGGATCTAAGATAATTTCTTCGAAGAGGGAAATATTCAAGAAATATTTTTTGTAGATCTGATTAATGTTGAACTAAACTAATTTTTATAATTCTCTCATGATTAGTGTTACTACCTATTAAATTATTATGCAAATTAAGAAAGCATTAAATATTATCTTTCAAAATTCAATATGCCTGAAATTTGAATTTTAAAAGAGTAGCGTTAATATTACTTCATACCTTGAAAGTAGTGAAATAAGTGAACAATTCTTCATCTAAGCCAAAGAATAGAGAATATGTGACCTAATGCGTCTTAATTAATGTATTAGAAGCAAATGATTTTTACTAAATTTAAGCTTTTATTTTATCCACAAAATATTTATTTATATTTATCTTTACAAGCAAGCTGCCTTTAAGATTTCAATCTTTCATTAAAAAATAAAATTTTACTAAGATTTTGGAGCTTTGATTAAGGAAATAGGGATCTCTTGGGAAATCCCTATCAAAGCTCCAGGAAACTCTAGGGTTCCGAGGAACCCAAGTTGAAGACTTCTGTGATAGATCATGCCATCTAGTAAACAATAACCATAGAGAACCGAAGAAGGTCGGGAAAGCCAATAACATAGATTCCGTCAAAAAAATTCGTCAGGAATTCAAAAATGCCTCTGGATTCAATATTCGGACAACAGCAATTCGAACTCCTAGTTGGAATTTTGAACTCCTGATTTTCATGGCAGTGTTGCTGCTTATAAACCAAACATTACCTTACCATCACTTCCAATGGTGAAAAAGTTGACGACACTGGAACCTTGATCAATGACACCAAAAATTATCGAGCGATGAATCATGAATTCATTCTAATTATAGAATTGTGAAGAAGAAAATGTATGATGAATACGTTTTAATTGAATGTATTGCTCTACAAGTTAAATATGGAGAGAGCAAAAAACTGTAACTCTTTGATGTCGTTTTTCCTTCATTGGCTTGGTTCATTTGGTTCCTGTGTAAGAAATTCTGGAGACTGAAGCATATTTGGACATTTTGGACAATTCCGTGTCGCTTATATTATGGAAACAACAAAGAGAGTTCATTCCTGTTTCATCTGGGTCATGCTCCTGTCCATATTGCACGGTCGGTGCAGAGGTGGCTTGCTGATATGAGTATTCAGAAATTGGACTAGCCTACTCAAATCCAAGGCCTGAATCCAAAAGAACAATGGTTCCCAAAGAGTGCAGAATCTCATAAAAACTTCATTGGGCGTGGCGGAATCTCTTGTTTTTTATTTCATATTTGTGATTATTTATGATCAATCGTGCTCTTACAAAGAGAAAGGAGCCATGGGAAATTTTTAGTTCAAAAAGGGTGACGTGAGTTAAAAAGTTTTAGGAACCAGTGCCATAGAACATAAGTAGGGTGTATTAGAACATATTTATTGCGATCTAGGCTCAAACGCCTTAAATCAGAGACAGAACGGACTAATGTTCGTCTGCAAGAATTGGGTGCAGTTCTAGCAACAACTAGTGGACAACGTTACAAAAACTAGTGGACAGCCTTCCCCTTACAGTGGCAGCTATTACTGCAGCAAAAGATGACTCAATCTCATGGTAATTGCTTACTTATCTGAGGAAGGAAGAAAACATTCAGGTGTGTAGATACTTTTAACTACTGTAGTGTACATATTAACTGCTTTCTCGGCGATGAAACAAAAAATCAGAAAAGTTTTAATTAAATTGGTCTGCATTGAATTAATTTAAGGATCTCTCAGATTACAAAAACAGACGAGTTAATAAATATTTCTCGTCAATTAATTGTTTCACCGGATCTTTAATGTCTCGACTATAGAATTATAGGTTTAAAATACATAAAAACTAAAGGAGAAAAAAGTCAGGGATCACTCTTTGGGAGATCATATTTTGGAATGTGTCACAGTATTTAATTATAAAGACAAGAAACAATTGTAACCATTGGGATACTTTAGAGCAAAATTTTGAGAACTATTACCTTACGTTGCACATGAATACAATTAATAAACATTGAATTCTCATGTTCTATAATCCCCATACTAGAAAAAACATTCCCCATAGTAACGATACTTTCATAAATACGTATATTAAAAATTTCTTGCACAAAATGAATTCTTAATGACTAATAGTGCACAGAATTTCGCAAAAGCATTTCATATATTTTGAAAAATTGTTAGTTTTTTTTTTTTTTTAAAAAAAAAAAAGACCTTGATTCTTATTATTTTTAAGTTTACATTTCCTTTTAATTATTTTCTTATGTTCTTAAATTATTTTTTCATGTTCTTAATTAAAAAATTTCATCCCTCATCAACTAATACTGAACTTCTTAAAGAATTTCTTAATTATTTATTCTAAGTTAGTTCTTAATTATTTCTTAATTATTCTAAGGTTCTGGAACATTCTTCGAATGCTCTTTTATATATTACATTATCATTAAAATAATTAAGAAAAATAAATGATCCCATTAAATATTTTTAGCTTAAACTGACAAAATTAAATAACTTGAAAATAACCTTCAGCCAGTTTTTAGCACAACTACCCTGGCAATTTTAATATACCTCTTACGCAAGTAAAAATTAACCTCACTTTCGGATCTGAATTAAGAAGGATATGTAGCTTAATTAATGCTTTAAAGCTACCTTTCAAAGACTAGAGAAAGTAATAAGCGATCATTATCATGTTGCCATGTCTAGTAATGTATTACGATAATTAATAGCCGAACCAACTCTGGAGGTTAACGTTACTTCCTTCCTAAATACAGCTATGTGTTTAGGGAGGAACACTACGGGTATAGCTAAATATGCAGACTGATAGTCTTTGATTGCAAATTGAAATAAAGGAAACTACTTCAATGCTTTATTAAGAATTTTGAGTAAAGAAAATTAAGTAGTGTTTATAAAGATAATCTAAAAGAAAATAGATTGTAAGGCTCGTCAAAATTTAATTTTATATTATAAGCTTAAAAAACATTAATGCATCTTTACTATCCCACCGAATCTTATAGTTTAACACATATATGTTTAAATTTCTAAGCACTTAAATTTCTAAACACTGTTAAGAAGTTTCTTTATTTTGTTCAATGATGTAACATAAGCTGAAGCATGAATTATAGATTATAAAGAGTTTTATTCAAAATAACAAATTATGCATGTTTCAAAAATGTGTTTGATTTTAGACTTATAGCATTTATTAGTTGAAATTATATGATTTTATCTTATAAAATATTGAAAACTTCTTATTTCACATTGATGCGTTATTATTTCATTTAAATAAACAAACTTTTTGGCCAGTGTAAGCAATTATTAAGCAGTAATGTAAGAAATACTGTGACAAAGCTATATTAAAGATACCACTGTTAATTATGTTAATAAAATGATATAACTTCTGACAACGTATTTTTTACAAAGGTAAAATATAATTAATTTCTCAAACACAAAATTTGATTAGGTCTTCAAAAACATCGGCTAGTCCTTTAACTATAGAAATACAAAGTGAGTCGAAAGTCACTTAATAATTTTTGTTATAAATTCCAACTATTTTTAGCTCTTCAAGGGGCTGTACCTTGTACCACTTAGTCAATGACAAAATGATCACCCGAGTACTTTTCAAAGTAAAGTCTTTCCCAAATATCTTTACTATCCAATCCCTTATAAATTAATGAATGAATGGGTGAGGAATAAGCAAGTAAATGGGTTAGTGGGTAAATGAGGGAGGGAGGGAGTAAATGAATGAAGAAGTGAGTGAATGAATGAATGCATGGATGAGTGACTAAAGGAATGAATGAATTAATGAATTAGTTAATGAGCGAATCAGTCAATCGATCAAATTTCCATTCCGATATCATTTTCTCAAATTATAATATTTAACTGAATAACTATATTTTTTTTAAAAAAAAGTTAGTATCTTTGATGACTAAATAGATTCTTTGTTAAACATTGCATGGAACAATTTTTATTTAATTTGTTTGTTTTCAGAATGAATTAGTGAGTGAGGGATACTGAAAACAATGAAATTTTTAAATAAAATGAATAAATAATTAAATTAACTTCCATTACGTCGCTCTATTATCGTTTGTTTTGATTACACTATTTAACTAAATAATTGAATTTAAAAAAAGTTTAAAGTTAGTACCTTTGGTGGCAAAATGTGTTCTTTGCTAAACTTTGCATGGAGCAATTTTTATTTATTTTGTTTGTTTTCGGAATCTGAAAATCAAGATTTAAGATTTTAATTTCGGAAAATGTACAAAAGAGCAACGTGTGAAAATTATCCAATGTAACTACACAAATAAAGTTTCCTTATTCTCATTCAGACGGCGTATGTGCATCCCTTTCTTGTGAGAAGAACGACTTCTAGGTCTTTGATATTGACCTTAGCTAAGCGTTTCAAGACACAAGAATCTGTCAAAATACTTTAAGAAATGAAAGACTCCCCTCGAGTCGCGGCGAGTCCAACTTCTATTGTGTTGAAGAAAACATTCCCGCAAAAATCAGGATTATCGATTCGACGCTGTTATCGAGAACTTGAAATCGGCCCTCACATTCACTTGGTCTCACTTCCCTTGATTTTTCTCTCTGGAATTAACTCAAAAATTATGTTTTCACGAATGATCCTAAAAATATTGCTCAACGCAAGACCAATAACCAACATCACAATCAAGGGATACAGCGGGAGATATTGTGAACTGTTATAAAAGGAGTGATGGTATTCTCACATTTGCATGATAGATAATGGAGCTTTTTTTAAAAATATTATTTTCTATACGTAGCTTGAAATATATATTATGAAACATTAAAAATTACATTCATTAAAAAACTATATAGTGGTTTTTGACTCACTCTGTACGAATCATACGATGACTCTATTTTGAGTTATCGTACGATTATTTGAATGATTAGAGAACATTTTAAACTAAGAAATAGCGTGTAAAAATACAGTAATTTTAAAGGAATATCCATAAAAGAACATAAAATACATATATTCGGAAAAGAATTGTTTAATATTATTAAATAGAATTGTAAAATGCTTTTTTTACACTTACAACGAGGAAAACTAGTGCAAAAGAGCATTGTGCTAAACTTTGAGTTCATTTAATTTCACTCACTTAATGACTCCAATTCGAGCTATTACTTCGATGAAATCACGCGTTTATAAACTCTGGTTTCTAGATATTTTATTAAGATATATATATATATATAACACATCGATCAATAACTCCCGAGACTAACCTAGAGATGGCGCTCGTAGTAAACCAGTAACCAGGTCTTTCTAGAGTACTAACCTTTGCTTGAAACGTGTCAAAATTTTAAGTCGAGCGGACCAGGAAAAAGGTTTTTTGAAGTGAAGTGAAAAAGGTTTTTTTCCAAGTGGGTGCCGCGATTGCTTTCGATGGAACAAAAAGAGCAACGAGTCGATGATTCAGAAAGCTGTTTATCGCTATTTACTCGCAACAAAAAAGATTTCTTGCGAAAAAAAAAGAAAAGAAAAGAAAAAAAAATTTGGGGGAAAAAAAAAAAAAAAAGATTTGGAAAAGCGTTGGAACGATTGTATCACTCTAAAAGGTGATTAACAAAAGGTGTTATGTTGATGAATAAAAAAAAAATTGCAAAAAAAATGTTGTTTTCAATGTTAGACTCGGGAGTTATTGATCGATGTATATATATATATATATACTGATCTTCACTTTTAATTATTTCTTGGCAATTTAAGTTGCTACAGTCGCAGTTGTAAGTTCGAAAAGGAATATTTAGTATCATAGTCACAGAAAAGCTTAAAACTTTTTCTTATTACAATATTTTAAGTCAATGACTTCAAATCCCATTGAAATTCATTAATATATTTATATTATTCCAGTTAATTGATTAATATGAGCTTTTCAACTCCAACTAATTAAATACTATGTCTTCTGTTTTCATGTGTTGGAGGATTTTAATTTCTCTGTTCTTTTTCTCTCTCCTCTGTCATATTACTACTAGTTTCAAATATAATAAACTAACTTTCCCCACCAAATATAAATATTTTATTGTTCAATATGAACTTTGTCAATCTTTTGTAAAACGAAAATCAAAATTTTCTATTCAATACAGAAACATAAAATGTCTGCCAATCCATCGAAATACTGCACTATTTTTGGTATGATCAATAATTTATGAAATTTTCATATTTTTTATGTAAATTTGTTAACTGATAACTCTGAGTTTTATTTTCTGTTGTGAGCAATATTTCACTCAATATCTAAAAAATAATTTTGCGGTCCTTTAGCTTATGATCGGGTTAGAGCTTCCCATGACAATTGATAATTAAAAAATCATGAAAAAATTACACATGAATTCTTCAAAATGAACCATCCGATTTCAAAATGCTATATTTTCATACATAAAAGACACATAATGATAAGTAATACATGAATACAATGGGAAAACATAGACAAGTGATTGATATAACTTCTTTTAGTTGCAAGTATAATGTCGATTATACGTATAACTTTATGCGTGTACGATATGTATGTTCCTGTCAAACACATTGTAAAGTGTCAATAGTAATCGACTGCACAGAAGATATCTGTTGTTAAGTTCACATAAATTTGTGTGCAATAGTGGAGCATACACTTTATCCTTCACAAGCCTCTAAAGGAAGAAACCGCATAGGCCCATTGTGAGGGACTTAAGTGGCCAGATGTGTAACATCAAGTCATGTGATCCACTACGACCGATTCAACTGCGTGGTAATTCCGTGAAAGCTTCTAAAATAGTTTTCGCGACATAGCTTAGAAACACGAGGGCCATCTATTTTTCACAATATAAGACTACCGCCGTTTTTTTCTTTATATTCATGTATTATTTATCATTCTGAGTCGTTTATTTTTGAAGATATGAAATTTTGAAATCGGATGAATCATTTTGAATAACCTTATATTTTTGAACATTTTTCTGATGGTTCAGATTTTTCAAATCACAAATGACTGATTAATTCACAATTTTGGAGCGGAAAAGTTTTTATAAAGATGTAAAAAAAAATTTCTAAAGATTTTAAGCATTTTCTTTATAATTTGCGATTTCTTAAGGATCTAGGTAAAATGAAAAAAACAATTACGGTATTTTTTTATATGTGAAAAAAAAATGTATTCCTTTTTTAAAAAAATTAGATAACATTAGGGAATAAAACTCAGAAGAGGTATATATATATATGTAATTCTGAAAGAAAATTTAACTTTTTTTGTATTAATTTTAAAAAATGTAACTATATATCTATCGCGTTATACAATATTACAATAAAAGAACTCAAAAGCAAGAGAAAATGTTGTGAAACGCTGCAAAAAATACTAATTTTAATATAATTAAAATAAACAAAAATTTCATGGAAACTTGTATATTTGAAAGGAAATCCTTATTATTATGCAGCCTAAAATATATTCAATGTTTAATGTTAATTTTAAGAAATATATTTGAAATTCACATTTTCATTTAGTGAATATGTATTATCACCTTTCTAAATCTCGCTAAATGTGCAATTTTTATATTCTTAAGAATAAATTCCTTTAACATCTAAATCATTTTCAAACTTTTTGTTCAATATTCCCCTCATATATTTTCTGTGATGGAATTATCGACATATAGTTATTGTGGCTTTCATTTATGATAAAAATATCTTCAATACAACAATAATAAATAGACTTTAAATTATTGGCATTCTTAGCATAGCTTTGTATATAATCAATGAAACTTTACATCTACTCCCCAATCATTTTGATTGGGGTTTTAACCCAATTTATTTTATATTTTAACCAATTGGTTTTTTTCTAATTTCCTCTATATTAGAAATATAATCATTTGTATTAAATGTCAAGAAAAAATTGTTGTGTGAAATTATATTCGAAATTTCATAGAAATATTATATAAATTCCTAATTGAAAATAATTAATAATACTCAAAGCTTCTCCTGACAAAAAATTTTTAACACTAATGTGTGTCTTTGGAAAGTTAACGTTCACATACATTGAGAAAATGATTTATGTTATGCCAATTTTCTTAGTAACCAAAAAAATTAACTATCTTTATGTATATAAAGAATTTAACTTTTACAGTACAAATTTAAATAATACGTTCCAATCGCATGGTTGAAATGAAGAGTCATTTTTACTCTTAAGATTATTTATTCATTTTAGTGGCGAGGGGCAACTAGGTATATTCAATCGGAAAAGATAAGAGACACAGCTCCGTCTTCTCGATAACTGCAGAAGAGGCCAGAAGAGAGGCGAAATTTCACAGCTCATGTTAATTTATAAAGGGAATTTTCTAGGGATATTTCTAAACCACGTAACACTCCCATGGTATGATATGAAGGGATTCTGAGGAAATTTCTTTGACGTTTATCAGTCTAGAAAGATTATTTCTGACAGATTTACGACTGTGGGAAAACGGATTCAACAGATTTTAAAAACGCATGATCTAATAAATATAAAGATAATTTGCAATTGGATCAGAAAATGGGATGAACTCTTTACTTTGGAGTTAGGGAATGGGAAAATTAAAAAATTAAATTACTTTTATGCGAGATCATTTGTTAGCTAAAACTGAATAATTAAACATATATATACTCCTCAACTAAGAGTTTTTTTATTGTAGGAATATTAATTGTCAATTTTAATTACCAAAATGCTAATTCCCATCTTATTTGCTGCTTTTATGTCAATGAATTTTTAAGCTTAACTACTTTTTTGATGAAATTTCTATGTTAAATTCCTGAATGGTCCTTTGAAGAATGTAGAAGAGGTACTATTTACATTTCTTTTCAAAGCTGCTTGTGTAATTCCTTTCAATTCATATGTATACTTCTAGAGTAAAGCGAATCATAATGAGAGTTAATGACTGAAGAATCGTAAGGAAATTGTCTAAGAAACGTCGAACTTGCCAAATTTTTCACAATTATTTAAGTATTCATTCTTCAGTATTTTAGTCCGATTTATAAATAGATGGAGGATTGTTTCACCGCTTATCTGATAATATCACTTGAATAATTAACAATTTGTTTCAGATTTATTGGAAGAAATTTTAGAAAAAACGTTCTCTGACTTTTTTTTTTTTTTTTTTTTTTTTTTTTTTTTTTTTTATTTCCATGCTAAAGAAGATCCTGTTTTCTGCAAGAGTGATTCTTTTCTAATCTGCTTCGGATCGCAATAACCGCGTAATGTGTTTCCCTTGTTTCAGAATGACGTCTCAGTTTTTCTCGAATCATTCTATTTGTCTATCCGGATGCGAAGTTAAGAACATCATCTATGTTAAAGAAACAGAAAACGAAGACAAATTCTTTTTTTTTTTCCCTTTCTCTTTGCTGAGAAGAACGGAAATGAGGCATCGTATGTTTGGTTCATTGCTACATATGGATTCAATTTAGTTTCGGAATGGAGAGGAAATATCCTCTTCCTCAGAACATTCCTTTTGTGTCATCAGTACATTAAAACATATTTTATTCTTAGTATATTATTTAAATAAGAATAATGGAGTGAAAGCAAATGTCTGCTGTGTTTAGCAGAATACTCTTAGCTTCAGAACTTCTTAATTTATGATGCTTCGGAAAATATATTTTCCTAAAAGAATTTACAATATCCAAATTACAGATATGCTGTTCTTTTTATATTTCCAGTTTGCTTCGTTTAGGAATATATTAATAAAATGCTAAATTCTGATTAATTGCTTAACTTTTACTATTATAACATGGAAGAATAATTTTCAATTAAGGATAAAGTTTGAAAAATCATCTTCCAACTAATTATTTGTATTATGAACCTTAATATAAAACGTCATTTAAATAACTGATTTTAAATTGCAAAATTTGACTCGTTTAAAGGTATTAGGTACTTAATTAAGAGTATTTTACTTTTAATTTTCCTAATTTATTCTGTTTAAAAATTACATCGATCAATGAAAAGAGAATTTTACGTTCAGTTCGCTGGGAATAAAATTTCTTTTTCTAGCTTTTCGCTTTCAAGAATTCACATCTCTAGAACTGTATCGGAATGAGCAGAAATTTTTTAAAAACAATTTTATTATTTCATGTCATGCATAACGTTTGAAAAACGCTTTTCATACCGATATTTTAATATTCGATAAATCTTTTCAGTTCCAATTAATCAAAGAAGGTAATAAATTGCTAACGATGTCAGCTAAGACTTCTCTTGAAATTCAATTAGTGAATCAAAAAACTTAATCATTGCATGTTACAGGGAAAAAATTAAATATGCCTTTCTTTCCACATTAATTACTGCATTTTCATTTCATATGAATAAATATGCTTCATACTTTTCAATAGAACTTACCTAAATTTTTAATGGAGCAATCTAATTTTTAAAACAATTTAGTCTTTTAACTTATCTCTTTTAAATAGTATGCTTTTAAAATTCTTATAATGATTAAATATGCTTTAATTTGTATCTATTTCAAATTAAAAAAAACTGTCCGATACGAGAAGAAATAACGAATTCTTACTGGCGAAATTCAAGTACATATAAGATTCCCTAAAAATGAGAGTGATTTTTAAAAATATAATTTAAGCTTTATATTAAAGCTTTCTGAGATATTTCAGAAAAATGCGTGACGATTCATTAATCGTGGTTTACGAAGAAAATGATTAATTAATTGAGAATGATTTATTTTAATTATTTTATCTTCTGATAAGAAAGAAAAACGACTAGGACTAAAAATAATATAGTTGATTAATGATTTTATGCATGATAAAATTTTTCCGAAAAAAGAAAATTTTATTCATCAATATATAAGAATTCGATTCTTAAGAACTAATAATATTCAACCATTGAAATTTTATTACTTAAATTACTCATTCCAATAACTGTCATAACTATAAAAATATAAATGCTGGAAAAATTCTTATTAATTTTGATAATATGTCATTCTCCTAGAAATATTTCAACTCATACTTTTTCCCTTTGAATTCAAATAAGAGACATATCAGAACACCAAGATTCTGGAAAATGAAATTATTTCTATATCGTATTATCTCTAAAATGTGTGGTACTTAAATGTACAATCGTAACAATTATAACTCTTATTAACTTTTGAAATTCTTATTGCAGAGTTAATAAGCTTCAAAAAAATTTCTTAAAAATTCCTTAAGGATCCTTTCCTTTCCAGTAACTAATTTCTTATCCTAATATTAATCTAAATTTCAAATTTATGAAACTTTGATCAAAAATTCCGGGCTATTTGAATTTAACAAATAGGTCCTCAATTGTCAATTAAGTTTTACAATGTAAAGTTTTCTAATCTACTCATAATCAAATATTTTTACGCTTATCGATGAAAAACTATTTTTCAATTCAAAAAGAATTAAAAGTGAAAAAATTATTATGTTATAATTATATATACTAATTATTACAATTTTAAAAGAAAAGAAAGTTAAATGTATCTCATATGCTTCTATGTGTGTGTCTTAAAACTCCTAAGTAAAAAATTTAATGGAATTTCTTTCAATAAATATTTCAAGAGATATTTCGAATTTTTAATTCTGAATCCAAATGGAATACATCGCTATATTTTGAGAATATTTCTGCAACTATTGAATACATTTTAATGAAATTTAAGTTGAATAGAACGTTTTTTAAATATATCTCTGAAAAAATTACGGCTACTGTTATGGAAAAGTTTCTAAAGAATTAAATAACTGCTCTGATTAGTTAATTAATTAACTCATTAATATCATAAATTGGCTGCCTTTCAGTCATAAGCAATTTAACTAATTTTGTCTAGCTGCAATAAGAATGCAAAAATTCTTTATTGTGAAAAAAAATTTGTCCGTGGTATATTTCAACGCATCTTTTTTACTATTCAATCATTAATTACTCATATGTGAAATTTTTTTAAAAATGCTAACAAAATGTAGCAATTTTTTTTATAAAATTAATAGAAACCCATTTTTTTAGTAAAGAGTTTTAAAAGTGTAAAGTTTCATACGTCAGATGAATATAGAAATATTAGTAATATCTTACCACTTGAACTTCAGTATTTTGTTTCAGCATATCAAACATAGATTTTGGTAGTTCTATAGTTTGTTGCAGAGTGCAATTCACATACACTCTTAAATTGGCCGGCGAAGATTCTCTCGGATCTGGGATAAATATGGCAATGTGTTCACCAGCAGAAACATTACCTGGAATTTGGTATTTTCTTTCCAAATTTTGAGGTCCATTTAATGTAAGTAACACTGTAAGAGAAACGTATAAAGTTATTTTATAATAATTCAAAACAATTACTGTGAAACTCTAAAATTATATGTAACTTAAAATATTTCTGGTAAGAATTTATTTTATCCGAAAAAAAAGTAATTTTAATATTATTTTGAGTAATGTAAGGTCATTAATATTCATATAACATGAAAAGTTTATATCATTCAATAAAGAAACGTGAGAAGCAAATCATTTTTACTTGCACATTTTAATTCATTTTCCATCGAAAAGAGAAAAAAAATCCTTAACAATAAATATTACAACTCCTAAAATGTCTATAACTTGATCAAAAACGGAGATATCTTCCCCAAAAATTGTGGATAAAGGATTACCGAGCAAAAAAATTTATCTTAAAAAATTTTTTACGTTTTTCCAATTATTTTGTTCTGTTTTTGGAATTCAATCAGACAATTAAATTTAAGCAGCTCTATTTTTCTTTTGAACGTTTTTGCTAGAACTGCCCAGACTTGTTATGGAATACACTTATATTATGAAGAAGTCATTTAATGATAAATATTTTCAATTTACAAAGATTCAAAAATATTTTATCAAGATTAATTGAAGTCGCGAGCGTAGGCTTTTTCAATGAATTTATGTTATGAATAGGCAACTACGTGAAAAATACCAGCACCACCTTCTCGATAAATGAGTTCATTTCATGACAAAGGGGAAACGAAAAACACAAGAACACTCTTCCGACTTCAAACTATTAAATCCGTAATCTTGGGGTAGTGTTTTTTTGATGATTTTATTGAGGAGAGTTTCAGAGGTTGTATTCTAGGAAGGAAAAAAAAGAATCCTCAATCATGCTGTATGACAATCTAATAAACCAATACGTTATTCCACACTTACTGAAAATGAGATAATAAGTTGGATGTCATGTGAGATGGATGGAACCCAAGCTCTTATAATGATGTTCGATGGGCCAAATTTTTTAATATTAAATCTTGTATCTAAATCTTTTAATTTTAATCTTAAATCGTGTAATTTTCTTAGGTTATGCTTAAATTTAAATGTAAAAAGTATATTTGGAATATACATCACTTTTTTTTTTAACTTAGGAACTTTTCGCAAGTTCTGCACCTTCGCCTGTAAAGGTTTCTTAAATTTCCTTGAATATCTATAATATTTAAATGTGTTTAGTTAGATCTTTATATATTTAAAATATATAATTGTTGTGTCTACTGACAGGTGATTTTTTTAGCTATATCTTGCTAGTCAAATATGATTGCATTTTTAAAAATTTAAGAATTGTAACGTCTTAAAGGCAGAAAAAATAATAAATATCCGAAAAAAGAAATAAAATAGGAACAAACTCATAACATCATTCATTCAAATTGTTGATCAAAAATTCTTAATAACTATAATTCCATCTTCATCAAATAACGATTTCTGTGTTTATATTCTACTCGAAGTATATTAAACATTATGCATGTATTTTATGAATGATTACAGATTAATCTTCTTAAATAAATAAGGAATATATTTATTTAACCGAAATCCAGGAAATTAAAGGAATTCGTTTAACGTTGAGCCAACCTCATTTATCAAACCTTTTCATTTAATAGGAAAATTCAGAAACTAATGCTGTTTTCTTAAGCAAAATATGCTATCATTTAATAACGTATTTAATTCTCAGATTTATAATATATTTCATAAAACTAGATATTGGAGCAGTCAAGATAAACAACAAAAAAAAAAAAGATCGACGTTACAAATTATAACGAACTAAGTTTTCAAAATATTTTAGTTATGAAATTTTCTCTGCACAACATTGTTTGATTACTAGACAGTTCGAATATGAATATTTTGGATGATTTATTTTTGTTCGTTAAAGAATGCTTTTGAAAGAAATATATTCTTTTTAAAAGTATTTTTATTGAAAAATTTCGATTTAAGAAGAAAAATTCTAATAATTTCCTTGTTTTTTTTTTAACTATTAACTAATTTATTGAAATACATACAGGCATTAAAAATTATCCTTTTCATTTTATTTCATATATCATCCCACTATTTATGAATAAATTTAATGTCATAAGATCAAGCGTTCCCTGAAGTTGTTCTTCGTTTATATACTTATTTACTTTAGATATGATAACAATGAAGATGTGCCCATTTTAAGATGTTCGCATTGTCTAGACATTTTAATCTTTGCTTATATTACTGTTCACTTCAGAATAACTACAATGAAGAAAATGTATCATTTTTAAGATTTTCGTATTGTCTAAAAATTGAAAAATCTATTAATATATGTATTATTCGCATTATTTTTTTTAAATTTACGTTTTAATTCTTTTGTTTCTTTTGACTCCAAAACATTGCCAAATGGGAATACAATTCTAAAAATAGCTGTTCAGCTACATGCACTGATACACTGTTCCAAATACAAACTACCTTTCCTTGTATCGTATATATAGTTAATTAGGGTTACTAGTATTACTTCCTACAATACATTTTTCAAGCTTATAGAACTCACGTATAAATAGCACATAAAAAAATTACGTTCGTCTATGTAGAAACTACGGTAATATTTTTATAATTCATTTTGTAAATTATAAAAATGTTATTGTGCCTTATTTTTACTCAGCTCAATTTTTTTTAACTGGATCGTAAAAAGAAAGAGGAAAATGTAAGCATGTTTTTTTTTAAAAAAAAATTAACCAAATAAAGCAAAATTAATTTAAAAGTTCCATTTTCAGAATGTAATAAATTTAAATAGAAGAATGAAATACATAAAAGTTAAAGGTATAACTTTTAAACCTGTTTCCTTCATATCAATATCTAAGAAAAATTATCTACGATGATTATACGCTGAAAAATCCATGAGCTTTTTTTTTTACTATTAAGTAATAAGGAAATAAACTTTTCATAGCCGTGTAAGTGGCTATCTCAAAAAAAGAATACAAATTAACAAATGGATATTAACTTGATGTATTCATTCAAAAACATGTCATTTACTAGAAACATTGCCTCGAACAGTTCATAGCTAATTATCCCATAAACACATGCATTTAATCCAAAAAACAAAAGAACAAACTTTTTGACCTCACGTTAGTTAATGATTTTCCGAAGGGAAAATATAACAAAATTCTTCAAACACGTGCCAAAAAATGCATACATATTTTACTTACTTTTTCCTTTGCTTGGGTCGATGCCAAAAGTTAGCCTGTAATTCGTCACCAAGAAATCGATTGTAACTATTGTATGCGTGAATGGCCTGGGCCTTGATGACATCTCTCTGAATAAAATTGCAATGCTTGCATTTTTATTGCACAAGGCGTTACCTAATTCTGCTGTCGTTCCTGAAATTGAAAACAGACTATTTGAAAGGATTGAACGTAATAATTTCTCACACACTGTTCTTAAATTCTCAAATTCAACTTTTTTTTTCTTCCTTTGAAATGTAATTTGCAGAGATTCAGATTTAAAAAATCATTTTTATTTGTCTTATTAGATAAGTCTTTGAGATTTTAATGATGCGATTGTGTTGATAAAAGTAGTTGCGTTATTCAAAAATAATGGACAGGAAAAGAATACAAGGTCGTGATCATGGGACATATATATGTGCGAGTGAAAAACTTTTGAAAATAATTAAGTACAATATATTAAGATTTTTTTTCAATAGTAAGTATGTCAGTCTTTCAGTTTCTCAAGTAGTTTAATTTACTTCACTCTAAATATCACAATTATTACAACCAGCAGTTAATCTTAGAAGAGAAAGGTACTGAAAAACTGAAATTTTTTGCTTGTAATTATTGATAAATCAAATGATGTTGAAAAGTAAAATTAAATAAAGAATATCTGCCTAATAATCAATAATATAATTTTAAAATTGCAGCTTATTTCTCTTATATGTTACTTTTACTCTTTTTTTTATCGATTTTTGAAAGACTAAAATTATGAAAGGTGCTCCTTTTAAGATCAAGACCATATTATCATTAAAATCTTCTGCTGGAAATTGGAAGTCTTAATACTTTTCTTTTGCTTAGAAAATTATTAAAACTTTTTTTGGAACAGTAACTTTTCATATAATAGAATTAGCTAAAAAATAAAGAAAACTTGCCTAAAATATTAATAAACATAATTTTTGCGAATAATTCAAATATTTTCCATAACCTTTACCATTAAAATGTTAAAAGGCTACATATTGGACCTGTTTTAAAGTTAAAATAATAAACAACTATAAACGTCTAGTATGTAGTTATCTAGCTAAGTAACAAACGTGAAAAAAAAAAAACTTAAATGCCTATAACACTGAGGTATTAAAACTATAAGTATACTGCAAAGTTATAAAGCAAGTACGAATGTACTTTACATAAAATAAGCATATATTTTTATTATTTCAATTATATATATATTTCTAATAAAAATAGAGTTTTAAAAAAAGTTTTCGAATCTTGTCTGAATACCTTATAGTGTAAAATGTTATCTCTCTTGTTTCTTTAAAATGTATGATGTATTATAAAATATGCTTGATTATGAACTACTTTTCCAAGCCCAGTTTAATTATTCTAAAAAGATTCAAGGGAATGTTTCGATGATTTTTTTTAAAAAAAAACGAGTTTAAGCTATATTTAAAATTTTAGTATAACATCCACATGATATACTGTATTTATCATAGCTATACAATACTCCCAGAATATGAAGTTAACCGGGTGCTTAAGATGTAATAAGATGCAATAAAAATAGGAATTCCATAGATGTAAATATTTTTCCAGATATAAAACTTTTTACTAATTTAAATATTATTTTGTTTATCTAATTATAAAGCTGGAAATAAACTTACTGGAAGACAATTATTACGAAACAGTTTGCTAATAATTTTATTATAAAGTTACTTTTTAAGAATTTTTTAAAAATCTTTTCTGTAAGAAAGTCAAGGAAGTTCTTTATTAAGAATAGAAAACATACTTAAAATTCTTAAAATATCTTAGAGCTTTCAGAAAGCTGAAAAGTCTAAAAATTCTGTTTTCAGTTATATAGCTGATCAAATTATTAAAATTTGGCATGTTTATTACATTTTCTTTCAAACATATTCGTAATATTTCTGTTTAAAAATACAATGCTCATTTTTAGGTGGGAGTAGGTGATTGAAAAGTTTAGTCGAATGGTTTATTTTACTTTTACCAAACTGTTGAGAGAGATTTCTACATTTTAAAGTTTTTTTGATGAATAAAATTTTGAACACTAAATTTTTAGCAATGAATCTATTTCAATGATAAAACTTTTCTTGCAAATGTAGAGGCATAGTTGTTAAAAATGGAGGTAATATATTTTCTTTAAAATATAAAAATTAGTAGTATAAAAATGTAATAAAATTTTATGGAACGACAAGCTATAAAGTATTCTTATCCCTTTTCTTTCCTGAGAGTCAGGTGTTGTGTTGACTATTTACACCAGGAGTGGACAAACCATGGCACATTGGATGATTACAAGTATGGCTTCAGTCAGTCCTGAGTGGACCATCGTTATGTTCAGTTTTAAAGCAGAGTTTCTGCGAAGTACTTTTTCACATAAGAGAAGATATGATCCTAATAGAAATTATAAATCACAGAATCAGACTTACATAGAAGGAAAAATCAAGTTCATCTTGTGCCTGAGTTACATGACTATGAAAAAGGAAGAAAAGAATACGTGACTATGAAAAAGGAAGAAATCAGAAGTCAAAAAATATTTGCTTAAGTAAAGTGTGAAGACTTAGCACTGACAGAAGCATCATGTGAAATTGTTTTTGCATTCGAGAAAAAAAGGAAGCCTTTTTCTGATCGAGATGAAATTATTAAGCCTTGTATCCAAATATTTTCACACCTTCTTGATATTAAAAGTATTGTAATGAAAGCAGACGAAATTGCTAAATCAAATCCGACAGTTATGATAAGTGTCGATGAACTCTTTCTAGATGTGTCCAATGGAAGGCCTTGTCCATTCTTGTACTTTTTTTTTTCTCTAGCTTCGGCTAAATCGACAGACATATTTGATGTTACACAGTTAAACATTTTTATAAGATAAATTGATGAGAGATAATTTTATTATCTTTGAAGAACTTTCCAGTTTGTAGTCATTACATGTTAAAACAAAAGGATGACACGTATTTGAAAAAGTAAAATCATGCCTAGAAAACCCAAAAGTAGAATATAGCAAACTCATCAGCGTGTGTATTAACGAAGCGCCATCAATGATAAGTAAATTCAATGGATCTGTAACTTTGCTTGGAAGTTTTTTAAATCGTCCTACTAAATTACTATTGCGTTATAAAATAATTAATACGCACTTTAATACGCATTATAATACGCAAACCTTAAATATGTAACATGTTATGTTACTGATTGTGAAATGTTTGAATAAAATTAGAACAAGAGACTAAACAGAGACAAGAATTCAGAGAATATTTTGAATTGTTAGATTTGGAATATGGTGATCTTAACCTTCGTTAGGAAGAGTGTTGGCATTCTAGAAAACAGATCCTGAGCAGATTTTGAAAATTGAAAAAAGTTGTATCTAATTTTTAGAATAGAGGAAAATGAACTGATTATTTGACACCTGGCTATTCTATTTAGCGTGTTTAGTTGATATCTCAATTAACTAAATTGTAAACTACAAGGCACGAATAAATTATTTCCTAGCTTAGTAAATAGCATCAGTTAATTTGAAATGAAATTAAAACTGTTCATCTCTTTCAGTTGCAAAATGAGGATTTGAATCAACATCCACGCTTGAAAGAGCAGAGTAAATGTGCTGAGAATATCAGGAGTTTGATCAAATATTTTGTAAAAATCAAGATGTTTCAAGGGAAAGTCGTTTTCATGATTTTGCTAAAGAAGAAAACTGCATTCTTGTCTTTATAAAACCAATTGTAAAACATAATGCAGATGTTTAGTAACATACAAATGGAACTCAGTAATTTAAAAACAAAATCCTTTTTAAAAATAAACGTTGCTCAGTGATATTTATGCGAATGTTACTCAGAGCTAAGAAAATTTCAAAAAAAATTACATATGTCGCTTTGGAAAGGCGTACAAATATGAAAAAGCATTTTTATGAATGAAATTGATTAAAAGCAAAACAAGGTCGCGAAAAACTTATTAAAATTTGAAAAATTATTTGCTGTTTTCAGTAGCAAATTTGAAAACCAAATAAAAAGGACTTGCGAAATCCAAACCGGCTCAAAAATTTCATTAATGGTTAATGCTGTAATAGATATTATAATAATACTTAATAATTATATTATTTTAAAAAGTTAATTATGTCTATAAACGTACGTCTATTAAAAAGGTTATTAAATATACAACAATTTCAAAACTTCTTGCAAGCAGAAAGAACGGACAAATCCGAGTTCCAAGCTGATCTCACTTTCAATGCCAACAACTGTGGTCCACTGTTATCTTCGCCAAACCAGACTTTCTGGAAGCTATAGCACCATCATGAAACGATCATTCTCTTGTACAGGAGATAATTCCTGTCTATTCTAGATTGGGGTTTCATTAAACTGGCGTAAATTAATTAATTTAACTGCGTGATTAAGTTATTCCTTTTCTTCCCCTAAACGAAGTGGAGTTATATCCTTATCTCTATTCACCAACCCCTAACCATGAACATAAGATGATACAAAAAAAGACTCGAGCTATGTAGCGTCCCCCCACCCCTAATTTACACTTTCTTTGATTATTTCACTTTGCACTGAATTAGTTAAAAGCATTTTGCAAAATCCCTAAGTTCATTTGAAAAACTCAATTTCATTAATAAATAAAATCTAAAAATAATTTAAACGAAATAAATGTTTTATATCTTGAGATATTTTCCTTTATACTCATATGTAAAGCATTTTAACATTTTATTTATTATTATAACTATATATATATATATATATATATATATATATATATATATATATATATATATATATATATATATATATATATATATATATATATATATATATATGTGATTATTATTAACACTACATTTATCATTATTATTATTATATTTATTATTAAGAATTATCGATGAATAGATTAAGGTATGTGCCGAGTTTTCATACCAGAAATCAATTTATTTGTTAATATTAAATTTAATACTATAAAAAACACTGAATAGCCCATTTATCGATGGATCATGCAAGATATAATTAATATTCTAAAAACTGTCTGAAAATTTTTTTTGAATCAAAATACGAATGTCTGTAAGAACATGCAGAAGTTACTAGAGATTCTATTCTTTTATTCCCTTTGTAATTCGAAAAGGATGTCTTATTTAAGTTTTTGATGCGAAATTTCTTTATTGGACTATTTCGAACAGATAAAGTTAAATAATTTCTATTTTTATAATCGAAGTAAATTTGAGAACTTTTCTGAATATGTGATATCCCCACACAAGATATCTATTCGCAACATGATTTTCGCAAGATCTTCTCCAAAATGGTGAAATTTTTCTTTGATCATTAGAAACTATATCATTTTCAAAATTTCTTTCCTTTTCATTAAGAAAAAAAAATTACTATTTCAGACGCTATTGAAAATTTTGAAGGAATGAAAAGTATGAATATGAAAAATAATGAAATGTAATGAGAAAATTATCTTCATGACTAGCATATAAGAATAAAGATTCAAGCAAGAATTATATATATATTTTTATAGAACCGTAATTAAATGTTATTTGTAAAAAAAATAATAAATTTTATGTAAAAAGTAATTTTTATTTCAAGATTTGGGATATATTGTTAGAATGCTGTTTTTCTAAAATTAACTATGCACATTTATCTTACAGAAATCTTATTTCTATAGAATTTTAAACAATAAGTATAGTCACATTATTGAGATATTCCTGAAACAATAATATGAATAAATTCAAAAATTAGCTTTTATGTAAAACTGTTGTGGTATCAAATTGTATGGATTATGACAAGCATAATGTTGTGTAAATGTTTATAATATAAGTTTGGGTTTATAATAGTTTTAATATCAATAATAAAAGTAGTTTTAATAAACGTAAACTTAATACTGTTTAAATGTTACAATTATAACTCATCATTTTATTTAATATAAATGTTAATATAAATAGAACTTAAACATTGTAAAAATATTAGTAATATAAATGTAAATTATGTATAACA
Source organism: Nephila pilipes (assembly GCA_019974015.1). Taxonomy (NCBI): domain Eukaryota; kingdom Metazoa; phylum Arthropoda; class Arachnida; order Araneae; family Nephilidae; genus Nephila; species Nephila pilipes. Next base: position 41,967 of record BMAW01005517.1, read on the forward strand.
TATTATAATATATTTATAGATAATATACTATAAATTACTTCATCTTTTTCGCTTTTTCACTTTAAATATTATAAATTTTAAAATGTTTAAGCTACAAAAATTTCTTTGTATGCTTCCAATTGAATGATTACAACTTAAAAATATTTACAAATATTACCAAGTAATGCATTTTAAAATATTTCAAATAACTATATTTTCTTCTATATCATCCGTCAAATTCGAAATTATACCGGTTTACGAGGAGGTATAGTAAAGTTTTAATAATTACTACAAAATAACCGAAATATCTAGATAAAATTTATTCTGCATATGAATTGATCCTTGTGCACACAATGTTGTAAATTATAGCTATTAATATTGATTTGTCTGGTTGTCGGAAGCAGTAGAACGAAATAACACGTAGTGTAGTAAAGTTTTAATTATTATCCCGGGATATCGTAAGGCTTCAATTCTAACCAAAAATAATCAAGATAGGGACTTTATTTTCATTTTTTATTCTGGGGATTTCTCTACTTAGAGCCACTATTCAAAATTATACATATCTCGCAGCGTCTTTTGACCTTTTGAATACCGTCATTTTGGTAGATTGAACTCCATCTGCTCCATACTTCAAGCTTCTATTTCCTAAAGCTGTAAAAACTAATATTTATATCTGTAATTCCCAATATTATGCGCATAAGAATCAATTTCATAAAGAATAAATTTTATCCAGGTATCTCAGTTATTTCGTAGTAATAAACAAACCTTCACGATACCCCAACATATAAGATTATTTTAAGTATTATTCGCATCGTAGAAAAAAAATTATTTTTCGAGAGTTTATTTACAATGAAGAATTTATTTTCGAGAATTTACTTACAGTATTTATTATTTATAAAACATAAGTAATAAATAAATTTTGTAGTCTAATAAAATATCCTTACTCAGTAAAAATGAGTAAGGATGTTTCAAAAAAAATTAATTCTAAACTACGTTTAAAATACTAGGAAAAAGAATTAGCTTTAAAATTTCATAAAATAAAACTTTTAACATGAAACTTTTCTTCGAGAGAACTTTTCCTTAGAAAATTCGATTTGTTTTATAATTTAATGTTCCATGGAATTTCGTACTTAGATGAAAAAGTATATCTGTAATGATTAGGATTTTTTACATAAAACTTATTAAATTCAATGAATAAATCCATAAAAATTTATTTAACAAAAGTTGTAACTTATTGTAAAACTATGCATCGAAAAAAAAATCTGGTTACAAAATAACGACATTGAAGCAATTAAATTTATTAATTTTAAATTAGAGTAAAGTAATATTGAATTAAATTTTAAAACATTTAAGTTACCTTCATTTACATCTTACAATAAAGAAAATTACTCTTACGTATATTAAATTATTAATGTATATCTAAAAATAGAAATTTTTTCCATTCAAAAACTTCCCAATAGGTTTTTTTTTAAATTTATTTATCTAAAAATTTCTGATTATTTTATGTTAAGCATAGAGCTATCTCTCACTAATGACGTTCGTTCACAATTATACTAAGTAATTAACATAAGATGTAATAAGAGATGAAACGCAACGTGTACATTAAAATTATCTTGATTACTCATATGAAAAAAGAACACTCCCAGTTATTTGTCATTCAATAAGCTAATTGCATAGTGAAAATCAAGTAAGAATTCTGGAAAAATCCTAGATGTAAAGACAGGGAATGTAAACATCAGAAGCATCTTATGGATTATAATAAATTTTATAATTATATAATATAATTCAGGATTTAAAAAAAAAACTCATTTTCATAAAATTTAAAATATAATTTCCTTTTTTCCCTTTTGATTTAAAATTTACCATTTGAATCAGTCCAGTTGAAAACTTTCAACTATCTATATATATATATGTTTGTTCACTTAAAAAATGGATTTCTAAATACTTCTACTTGCATTTAATTTCCATATGTGCAGTGAGAAACAATATTAAAGAATAATGTATAAATCGAAAGGTTATTTTTCACTTAGATTCCATAATATAATTTCAAGCGTAACTTTTCCTCATTGTGTGTGTGTGTGTGTGTGTGTGTGTGTGTGTGTGTGT
>BMAW01005526.1:0-23852 GCA_019974015.1 Nephila pilipes
TATATCCAAATTTAATAATTTTATCGTTTGCTTTAATTTTCATCACATACAGCTTAAATATATTCAATTTAATAATTTATCGTTTGCTTTGTTTTAATTTACATTTAGCTTAAATATATACAGTTTAATAATTTATCATTTGCTTTAATTTTAATATCTATTGTCTATTTCTCAATATTTCATTGCTTACCATAATTCTTATATTTAAATGAGTTATTTAATAAAAATAAATTATAAAAAAAATGCACCTTGTGTAAATCTGTTCTTTGCAAATTTTGCGTAGAACTTTATATATATATATATATATCCTCAATGCTTACTCGTAGAGGATATTATTTTGCAAAAAATCATCTTAAATATTTAATTAAATAATTTAGTTCAGGGTTTCTCAAATATATTTTGATTAAATTCATTAAAAAAAAAACGTAACATTAAAATCATCTGTCTCCTCTCTCTGTCTTATTGATATTTCAGAAAAATAAGTATAGAAAACCTTCGAGTAAATTTAAAATAGCTCAGTTTCATTATTTACGATCCTACGGAGCAATTCGTTCTTCTTTCTTTTTCATCCTTCAAGTCCTCCCATATAATATCTGGGGGGGGAGGGGGAAGACCCAGATAGGATTTATGATCGTTCCTGATTGCTCTAATGGTCAGCGTTCTATTTCTTCGATACATTGACCACGAAGTAACCCTAAGAATGTATCTGTTTATTAGACAAGAGAGCTCTATGGAATAGAGGAAATGTTGATTGCAGATCCTTTTGTCCGAGAAAAGGCAGCAAAGAGACTTGGCTAGAGAGGAACAATGCGTTATCCACTCCTAATCAGAAAGAATAATTCGTAATCTATGATCTCAGGAATTGCATGAATTACTCGCATTTGTCTAAAAGTATAAAAGTTTAATGTATTGTTAAGGGAAAGAATTCCTATGTATAAAATATAATTTTTACTATTACAAGAAATTAAAAAATTATTCAAGAAATTTCAGAATATTTGCATAGCTAATTATTTTAAATAATTGATGAAAGTTCATTAATAAGTATTATATTAAAATATACGTGCAAAACAAAAAATTAGAACTGTTATTTAAATTATTGTGGCAAATAAAATCATATATTTTACATTGGGAAGCAATGTGAATTTAAATGACTATAAATAGATTTAAGGTAAGTTAATCTATATTTTACTAAATTCAGTTATTTTATAGTTGTAATTCTAAATAATTCACTCATATATATTAATTATGAAAAGGAAAATATCAGATTTCACAAAGATTGATATGATAACAATATGCCTCATGACAGTCCTAAAAGTCTCTGGATAAAATCCAAAATATTCAAAACATTGTTTTAAAAACACTTAGCTGTGATGCATTTATCTTCATAATTTTATTTCATTTTAAATGATACTGACGCTCTTTACTATAATATTTAACATGTCTAAGTAGTTTTTTAAGTTGGTTTATTTTGAAAAAGACCTTCACATTCTTAGAAAGAAATTTTTAAAAAATTAAATGACCAGCTGATAATACAAAATAATAGGAAAGAGGCAAAGAATTTCTTTTGTATGTATATATATATACAGGGGTTGGACAAAAATATGGAAACACCTTTTAAAAAACATGTTTCTTTGCTTAATATGGTGTAGGAAACCCGTTGGCATCCAAAACAGCTTGCAGTCTTCTCGGAATGGATAAATACAGTTCCTGTATGTGTGCCAAGGGAATATTATACCATTCTTCCTGCAAAACGGTGGCAAGTTCAGATAACGATGTTGGCGGTGGATAACGAGAACGCACTTTCCGTTCCAATGTAAACCACAAAGGTTCGATAATATTCAGGTGTGGTGGCTAGGGGAGATGGGACAAATCCTCCTCGTGCTCAGAAAACCAGTCCTGGACAATGTGAGCTGTGTGAACAGGGGCTTTGTCGTCTTGGAAGACACCATCACCATCGGGGAACAAAGTTTGTACCATGGGATGAACTTGATCTGCCAAAATGTTCACATAAGTCTTGGCAGTCATGTTCCCTGACACAGTTATCATGGGGCCAGCAGAGAACCACGATATGGCTGCCCAAACCATAACAGAACCCCCGCCATGTTTCACTCTTGGGAACAAGCAGTCTGTATTATAGGCTTGAGATGACGTTCTCCAGACGTAAACTCGGCCAGAAGTGGGAAACAATGTGAAAGAAGACTCGTCAGACCATATTACACGCTTCCACTGCCCTATAGTCCAGGCTTTATGACTTAAACACCACCTTTTCCTGTTACGGGCATTAGCATCACTGATGAGTGGCTTCTCAATTGCAGCACGGCCAGAAATTCCCTGTTTATGAAGCTCCCTTCTAATTGTTTTGGTACTCACAGGGTTCTGTAACACAACATTCATTTCAGCAGTAACTTTTGCAGCTGTGGTCTTCTTATTTTTCGTCACAATTGCCCTTAATGATCGTCTGTCACGATCACTCAGCACACACTTTCGTCCGCGCTGTGATTTAGCAGATGATGTTTTTCCGCTTTTCAAATATGCGGAATAAATCTTCGATACAGTACCTCTTGAAACACTAAACACCTCGGCTACCTTGCTTACGGAAGCACCTACCATACGTGCTCCAACAATTTGCCCACGTTCGAAGTCTGTTAACTCTGACATAATGCAATGACAACCTCACATAACAGTACTCCGACAACAACTGAACTGTTTAGCACATTTACGAAGTTGTATAGGTGGCGTTAGTAGTCAAAAACGCCAGCGCCACCTACATATTTCATTAAAATCAATCTTTCTTTTCAAACATGCATTTTACAAGGTGTTTCCATATTTTTGTCCACCCCCTGTATATATATATATACACAAGCTAAATAATATTTTTTTTCTTCAAAATATTCACTTGTATGGAATTCACAAAGCCCAAATAATAATTACATTTTCTTATTCCTCTTCATTTTAATAAATTAAAATGTTCATGAAAAGCAAATATTCTTTATGATAAATGATATTAAACTGTTTACGAGAGTCCTTTCATAACCCGTGAAGAAACTAAGTATATTTTTTTAAAAAATCGAGACAGATTATACCATGTCAAATTTTACAGGTAATAATTAACTGAAAATGAAAGAGAATTCAATCGCAATTCATAGAAAATATCTGACATAGTTTTCACAAAAATACTCCGATCTTATGAATTAATGGAAATTATTTCTCAAAAAGTAATGTTCAGAATTCCAGTTGACACTGAATCAATACTTAATTCTCAGAAATTGGGAAAATTATTTTGTTCTTTTTTTTTTATTTCATCATTTCGTTCCGTTTCATTTAATGTTTTCTTTTTCCCGTAAAAGGCTTCAGAATGCTTTTGTTTGTTTAAAGTAATTATTTTTAGTCACGAAGCGAACACATTGAATTCTTTTTCTTTTCTTCCTTTTACGTATTTTTTAAAATATAGAATTGTTTTAACGTTCGGTTTAAATTTTGTTTTTGTTTTAAAATTACGCTTTGATTAATACTTGATCTGCATTGTTACATCCTTTATTTTCTAACAGAAATAAAGGGAAAATTCTGCTCTTTCAGTTTGTCGTGATGAAATAGCATTAAATTTTCAAGCTTAAACATGTGCATTATTGATACGATGCAAAATCACCAGATTCAAGATTTGGTACCTCTTACAAAATTAAACATGATGATGAATGTATTTTAAAAAATGCATTTAAATCAATAACTAACTCTAAAGAGCTTAAATTGCTAAACATAAGGATATATATATAATTAACTTCTAATAAATATTTCATTATAATATATTTCATTAATTTCTAATATATTCATTTTCCAATATATATAAAGAGAGAGAGAGAGAATATTAGAAAGTATAAAATATTCTTTCTGGTTTATTTTTTTAAAATCATTCTCATTCGAAGAACTTGTTTTACCCTAAGAGGAATATTAAACATAAGAATGATGATGTGAATCCATTTTTTGATAATTATAACAGGAAACTGTTGATTATGAGGCTTGATTTTGATTTTCTCTTTAATTCGGTTAGGTCAATGACAAATACATTTTGAGAGGCCAGTTTTCTTTCTTGTAAGTGAAATAAAAGGTCAAATTCTTACTTTATTTTACAACTTTTTTTATTCAAGCGAGTATAGAAAATATGGAAGAAATCTCTATTCTCCTTACCAACTGAGAATGGATCGATTTATGTTCGAAAATCGTAAAATTACTTGAAATTCACTTATACCAATGAACACTTTAAATATAGTTCCGAAAGCCATTTTTATAGATTAAAGCAGAGCACTTAATGGTTCTAAAGCAGGGAAAATGGTAGCCGTTTCCTTTAGACTTTTTTTCATTGTTGCGTATTGCGTCTTTTTTCGACGAAAAAACCATTTATCTCTAAGAAATGGATTCTCAAACTCTAAAGAAAGTAAAATAAATTGCATTTTAATTCATTTTGAGCTGTCTGAAATCTTTCTCTGTTATTTGTGAGTCAATTTATTTTTTCTGTCACTAAATTATAAAGTTTAATGTATGTTAATATTTTTTCGCGTTTTATTTTAAAGATAGTTTGAAATTATGAACTAATTTTAATGGTTAAGATTAGAATTTCGTTAAATATCAATGACAATATTTTCAAATACAGTACTAATTTATATTTTGTTATGCTAATAGTCACTAGTACACTTACTATATGTCACTAGATACTTACTATATCATGTAGTTACAATGATATCAATCATATTTGAAGATTCGTTTCCATTTACAAAAGTAAAAGCAACTATTAGTAAAAAGCAACTATTTGTGTTGTATAATATACTGCTGTTTGTAGAAAATGCAACACCATGAAAGAATCATCAGAATCAAATGAAATTTAATGCAGAAACGACTTGTACTGATACAAATAAATGATGAAATTTTCAAAACAAAAGAAACAAATTAAGCGTCCGAAATCAGTATTTGGTGCAGCCACCATGCGCTGCAATAAGTGCTGCTATACGACGTGGCATGGAGTCAAACAGATGTTGAATATCTGCTTGAGGAAGAGAATTCCATATCGCTGGTATGCGCAACCAAAGTTCGTCTTTGGAAACTGCAGGACGCGGATCACGAGCGAGACGCCGACCAACCATATCCCACACGTGCTCAATAGGCGACATATCCGGTGAATAAGCAGGCCAAGGAAGAAGTTGCATGCGTTGTGCTGAACAGAAGTCTCGAACAGTCCGCGCAACATGTGGGCGTGCATTATCCTGCTGAAAGATAGCTCCAGGGATGCCTTGAAGGAAAGGAACGACTTCGGGCTGTAGCACTTCACGGACGTACCTGTTGCTATTGAGATTACCCTCAATTCGTATCAAATTGGATCGTCCATGATACGAAATCGCACCCCAGACCATAACTCCGGGTGTTCGACCACTATGTCGTTCAATAATACACTCAGGAAGGCAGCGTTGACCGGCATAACGTCTAACACGAACACGGCCATCATGGGTCCACAAATTGAAGTGTGATTCATCTGAAAAGACAACTTGGTGCCAATCAGCTCGCCTGTCTCTGTGCTCAAGAGCCCACTGCCGACGCAGCCGTCGATGATTCGCCGTGAGGGGAATCCTGTATAAAGGCACCCTTGCACGCAATCCACGGCGCAGCAGACGACGACGAATTGACGAAGCCGACAATTGTACACCTGTAGCAGTAGACCAACGTGCTGCCAGCTGCCTGGAGGAAGCTGTGCGATCATTCACCGCCATGCGGAGCAGGTGTCGATCATCGCGCTCTGACGTCACCTTCTGTCGTCCAGTGCCTGTTTTTCGAGTTGTTCGGTGCTCGTCGGTCCACTGCTTCCAAACTCGCATCACTGTGGAACTGTTCCGCTGCATACGAGCTGCTATTGCGCGATAGGAAAATCCTCCTTCTCGAAGGCCGATTATCCTCCCTCGTTCAAACTCCGTAAGTTGCTTGAATTTCTTATTCTTCCGTCGTGGAGGCATACTCAGGTCTCACTAAACGTTTGCCACTAACAAATAATCATAGACTTTTTTCAACGTCCCGCTACAGCACTTTATTTATACGCTTTCAGCATCAATTCAGAGGGCGCTGCGCGCGCCGCGCACGCGCGATGGCTCTGAAACTTTATTAATTTGCATAATATCCTATAATTGACATTTGCTGCGAATTTCATTTGATTCTGATGATTCCTTCATGGTGTTGCATTTTCTACAAACAGCAGTTTAATTTTGCATTTGATTCATTAATGCTTTAGAATCGTCACTTTTTGTCTGTTCATAACACTCTTAACAGACGCTGAATAAAATTTTATTTTTGTTCAAATATTGCGTTTCAAGTCTGTATTGACAATGATACTCATGGTCTTACGATATGAAAATAATTACTTAAATGTTCTACGTAAATATAAGAATGAATATTTGATTTTTTTTCATTCCTTCTTTATTTATTGGTTGTTTCTTTAAAATAAGTTCTATGATTGACATTTATACATAAAAAATATATATTTACTCTAATATTATGACAATCTGACGTATATACTAAATTGCAAAAAAACTGGGCTTTTTCAATAAAATATTCTTAATAAGTTTCTTCATTTTCAGAACTCTTTTGTAGAATCATTACAAATACAAAAGAGATCACAAAGTATAAAAGTGCATATATTTCATTGTAAAATTTCTGTAAGATATGTTGGTTGGATTGATTATTACCGTCACTAGCGAAAAAAGAGGGCTATTGGTAGTGAATGGCACAGTTTTGAACTACAGTGCAGAGATGAGGACGACATCGAAGCTGATAATCTACGCCCCTTTCGAGGAATAATCAGTTCAATTACGTGACATCTTTTGAACAAACAAAAACCTAATACGTGATTCTTCGACTGAGAATCTTTTACTTTCCCAACCGAGCTACAGACACACAATGTATGTGTGTGTTTATCCTTTGTTAGTAACAGTATCTAAGCAAATTATACGCATTCTATATTTATATTTAAAAGGAATCATTCTAATAAACTACTAATTATTTAAATGAATAAGAACTGCTTCTATTTATTCTTCATATGCAGCTTAAACTTACCCTTACTAACTTCTCAAAATTTCAAGAACAAGCACAAAAAAAAAACATTACAATATACATTCTGTAATTTTTTTTAACTTTATTTTAAGTGGATTTTAATTTTTTACAATTTGAAATAGCCTCATTTCTTAAGGAGAAAACTGTTTTTCATGAGAATATCGCTTTCTTTTTTTCGTTTAAATTCTGAAATGTGTGCTTGAAACCCAAGAATATTTTACACGAACAGCAATATGTGAGAATTAGAATCACTCAAACAAATAAATATTTTTAAAAAATAATAGCATGAGTTTTTAATAAACTGTATTAGGAGATACTTCTGAGCCAGCTAGCATCCAATGATTAGATGAGCGTTTTCTAGACAGGTGCATTTTAAATCACAATTCATCTGTTTATAAAAAATATCATTTTAAAGTTTGGCTTTCTTCAAATCTGGTTGTTTTCATTGTTCTTAGTGTTTTTAATGTTCGTCATAAGACATTATTTAATATCAAACCGAGAATAGAAGTTTATTTTCTTTGAAAATAATGAATCAGGGAATGAGAGAAGAGCTTAACTTTCTTAAGAATATGCCATTTTGTATAAATTGACAGTTAGAATACAAAATATTTCTAATTGATTATATTTTAATCAAAATTATTGGACACTAATATTTTACACCTGATAAAGACAACTTCAAGAATTACATATTTCGATGCTTCCAGTAAATTCATTTTCTAAATAAGTTAACTGTGCAGTTGTCAAACCCAAAAGTAACCCTTATAAAACTGATTTGAGTTTGTAGAGGTCAAGCATGCCACGATGGGCTCTTCAATCAATGACTGTTCTCTAAGTGCTGTGTGGGTCCTCTATCTGTAGAGTACTGAAGAATTGATAAGATGCATCTACGTGCTTAAGTGGGAATAAGAAACTCGATCACAATCTTCGAAAGCACTTACAACGTTTCTATACGATGACTCTAAATTTCCCTTAATAATAATGTTTATTAATGATGGCTTTACAGAATTCTCAATCAGTAATTCATAACTACAGCAACTACTAACTGTCACACGACAGTATAAAAATTTTAAATGGTTCTCTTATTTTTTGTTTCGTTTTTCTATCATAATTGTATATTATTCTTTTGAATATAATTTTTTCTGATTTTTATTGTCAAAATAGACTACAGTTATAATCAAGTTTTAATTGACTGATTATATTATAGTTGTACTTTAAAGCTACACGATGGCTATTAACGACAGACGTTGTAATTCTGTGCGTCGGTTAAGTGACAGAGCACATTTCGAAGTTCCAAGTTTAAATATTAATACAAAATTGGCTTAAATTGGCTTAGATTTTTTTTCCACGTGAATCAGTTGCACGATTTTGTATAAATTTAATTGTAACAATAGTCATCAATAATAAAAAGTTACAATTACCTGTCATTACTGAGATATTTTAAAATATGATCACACAACTTTGCTCATTTAATAAATTTGCTTAGCTGTTAGTTCGTTGTAAACTATATACTATTCAATAAATTTCAATTATTAATCCCGAATTTTAAGCCTCCGCACGACGATTCAAACCTGTCCTGACTTTAAGAAGAATATATACGTACGCACACACATACATACACACAGATGTATATATATATACAGATGTATATATATATACAGATATATATATATATATATATGTGTGTGTGTGAGAGAGAGAGAGAGAGAGAGTGTATGTGTAATGATTTAACTTTAATTTAATAATTTATCTTAATAATAATTTAATTTTCTATTATATCCCATCCCCCGATCAAAAGTTAAGAGTTCATCCTTATTCCCTGATCTAATTCCAAATTTTCCTCTTATTTATTGGATCACGCGCTCATAAAATTTGTTTTAATCCACATTCGTAAGTCTGCCAAAATAATCCTTACTAGACTCCCTGTCTTTCGGTAGAATTCCCTAAAATTCCTAATCCTGGGTCACGTGTTCTATGACGTCTGTTATGGAAAATCCTTTATATAAATATCAAGGCAAGGGAAAATTCTCTCTCTTGTTCTCTCCTCTCTTCTCACCTCTGCTGTAATCTTCATATGGTCTTCCACTTCGGCATTAGTGGCCAAAGCCGGGTTCATCAATACGTAACGCTCTCTCTGCTAGAATCAATAAAGAATCTATAAAGAAAAAAAAGGACTGTTCATTTCGTCCATGCATTCAGAATGTTTCATTAATGTTGAACAATATTTTAATATCTTACACACACACACACACACACACACACACACACACACATATATATATATATATATATATATATATATATATATAATCTTACTCTCCTTTTTTGTAATAAAAACTCTTATATTAAACAAACGGCTAATTATTTAAAAGTTAATACTTATAATAAATAACTTTCTCTCCACACACAGTTACTACCTATTACTTTAAATCTAAACTATGTAACTAATGTTCTACAAATAACTGATCATTAACAAGAGATGCGTTGCTTCATGCTCAGATTATTCCCCAAAATTCTCTTTCCCATATCTACTTGAGTCCTTCTTTAAATTGCCTTTACATAAGTAAATATATATATTGAACAGTAGTAGAGGAGAAAATGTTACACTTCCTGAATACAACTTCAAATTTATGTGGCATTCATTGAAAAAAACAGTAGTAAATGAATTACAGTTGCTATGTGTGTATAATGATTTACAGAGTTTTCACAAACATTCAGCCCTCATCGTTGTTGAAAGGAGAGTTTTAAACATGCCCTTTATTTTAAGAGGCAATACTATTTGATGGTTCAAACGGTAAGCTCACCCATTGCTTCGTTTGGGAATAGCTTCGCTTAGAAAAATACATATGAACATGAAATAATTTTAAATGTTGTGGAGAGTACACTGATACTTATCCGTGTTTATTTTTAAAATTTCAACAAAATGTGATATCGTTTCTTCGATTTCCGAGACAATTGACTTAAAATTAAACTCACTATATACCTATTCGTCTGTAGAAAGTAAAATCACTGATCAAGATAGTCAATTTAAGAAATTCCTGGTTATTAGTCTTCTGATTAGAATTAGAAACACTATGTACTTCTTAGTTTTGAAATTCCGATGCAAATTTTTTTAAAATCAAATAACACAGTATGGGAAAAATCTAAGATCGAAACAATTGAATTGAACATTAATCAATGCAATTAGACTATGAAATTAAATGATTATGCTTCGAGTCTTGTATTATTATTATAAATATTGTGAAGATATTTTTTATTTTTCATTTTCTTTATTTCTTAGATTTTATATAACTCTGTGTTCCAATGACGCCACAGCGGGTGTTAATATTTTCTTTCTCTTCCAGACTGTCTGTACGGCGACAACGGAACTCTAATATAATTTTGATGTCATGTGAAGATGTGCACGATATGTATAAAATATGTAAATAAAACTTCTTTATAATGAATGGAGTGCCTAGAAATATTTACCACTACGCCATAATATGTTTGTATTTATAGCAATTAGCATCGTTCACAAAATTGCAGAAATCTATCTGAAAATGATCTCCGATTCTTAGAATTTTGCGAAATGCTACACATCAAGACGTCCTTCATACAATTGAAAAATATCGGAAAGTTCTCTAAGATATCTATTTCAAGAACTGACATTCTAAAATTCTGTAACTCCGTATGAAGCTTGGATTAAAGTTGACTTCAATACAGGAAAGCTTATTGATAAAGAAAAGAAGCTTTAATCTGACAGTAGATGGCAGCCTTTTTGATACGAATAATACACACAAAAAGGGGGAAAAAGTATAGAGATAGTATTTGTATCACTCGTTTTTCTTAAATTCTTCTTAAAATAAAGAAAAATATATATCTAGAGGCAAACAGCTATTTTATCTTCATAATGTTGCCATATTTTTTCAACATTAGAGACATATTTTATTTCAAAAAGAGAAAATGAACAATATGTAATAAGAATCTACTGAACATAGAAATGTTTTTAATTGTGTGTAAGTCTGAAATATTTGAATCGGTTTTAACGTTCTTTCCATTAAAAACTATAAAAAAAAAACATTTAGTCTACTTTGTATGAATTAATTTTTCCAATATTTCTATTATAAAACTTATCTCACTGAAATTTTGTAAGTTTTATTTAATTTTAAATAAATGCTTTTTATAACAGGTATTCCTTTTGTTCGTAACTTAAGTTTACCTTCCAAATCATTCCTTTATTTTAAAATAAAGGAAAAAAATTAATAGCTGCCCAACAATTTTTTTTTAATTTTAAAAGTATAAAGCCCTTGTAAAATTCATACATTTCGAGCATTTAGGTATTGTAATATGCCATTGAAGATTTGTGCGAATCAGGAACATAAAACGAAGCATTGTAATTCTTCATAAATTCGTGTATTCTCTTAAAAGTATGCTTTTATTACCTTTCTCTATCTCATATACGTATTAAGCAATAATATAATCTATACATAAGCGAATTACCACTAATTGACTCATCACGAGATCTCTAAGACTATACAATCGATTGACTTGAAATTTAGCACAGTTACTCATTTTGCTATGTAGACGCTCTCTAAGAACTGATTTTACGGAAGTCTTATCCAAAATGTAATTTTCATCCGTTAATCTACTCTTATCCATCGGTTAGGTAAATTTTGGCGACTTTATCGCCAAAAATGATATGACCGATGCCAAACGGAATATATACATTTTTTCTATGTATACTGTGTATTGTCACCAATTAAGTTTACTTGGTGAGATTTGCGCGTGCGTAATACCAAATAATTTATATGAATCGCTGATGGAGAATTGGCAAGATTTTGCGAAGGGGCTCTTTATGTGAAAATTAGGAAACATGCATGTCGAAATTAGGAAACGTACAGATTTAGCGATAGAAATAAATAAGTTTGGAATCCCACGGTTGGTGAAAGTGTAGTTCAGCCCCAAAACTTAGCGGGATTTTGAAAAATACTATAATGTTTACTTCATACGGAGTAGCACACATGCAAGACAAACTTCGTTTACTGGAGAACCTTGCTACATGCATGAACGAACTCAAGACGCTATGACATACATAAGACATTTTGGACGTCCTGACTTGCTCGACTTTTTTTTTTTTTTAGTATTGCAAATTTAGGACAAAAATCTTATGATAGACACGATGTCATTGCGAGGATATTTTATTTTAAAGTTAAGCACATGATGAATCTTCTAACAAAAAGTTGTATCTTTTTCAATATTAGGTGTAATGAGTTTTATCCATATATATATATATATATGGGGTGACTTTTTACTAAATTTTTTTTTATTTTTCTCATATTTTTGAAAGTGGTGGATAACCATTATTAAAGAAAATCAATTTCTTAAAATTTTAAATTTAGATTTTCATTATCGCTTAAAAATTGAAAACTTTCTTGATATTTTACGTATAGGTTGCGAAATATAATATTATCGTCTGCCCAGCGAAGCGGGTGGGTATCATCTAGTCATATGTATATTGTTAAAACAGTGGTATACATTGTTTTAACTTTCGTTTTAATATATAATCATATGAGAAAAATTCAGTAATATATATTTTTTATAAATACATAATTTTCTTTTGGAATTTCATTAACCTTTTGTAAAACTTTATAAAAAGTTGTTTCGAAATCTTTAACGATTATAATTTCTGCTTAAAAAATAAAGATTTATGAGAGCATTAAAATTTAGTTAAATTTTTTCGGAGATGGATAAAACAAATTAGAGGCTTTCGTTGAAATTTTTTATTCAAACTACTATATCAAAACTTTTCTTTTCATTTTAGCACAAGTTTTACTCTACCATAAAAATAGTTGTTTTTACCATTAATATTTCTACGAATTTTTCAGAGCACCGTAGTTCGAAAGAATATGCCTATCCACAGCTGTTCTATAGCACCATAAAAGGTATATTTTTGGAAAACGAATTTATCTAACACATGCGATAAAAAGAACCTCGTTTTCAAACTCAAATCTGCATAAATGCCGGTGTTGAAGTAAAAAAAAATTGAATTGTACACCTTATTGCGTGATGATAAGTCATATTTGTTTTAAAAAAAGAAACTTTACCTTTGACTATATCGATTGCTCTGATAACAGCTTGTTGACAAACCTCTGACACAGTTCCTGGTAGAAATATATCTTCACTAAAATAGCAAATGAGAACGGCGAATTTTGTTAGCTAATGGCCTTTTTCAGTCACATTGATGAAAATGTGTTTCCTGAATTATCTTTTCCAAATCTTTCCTTTTGGATAAATATTTGTGTATTTAAGTAATTTGTATATTTTCTGATTGCGAATATGTTATATTTTAGTTCAAGTAAATGAGAAACTCAAACTTTTCTTCTTAAATATAGCTCGTAAATGCTACACTATCTTACATGCGTGCCAATTTTAATACTTTTTACAAATGTCAAATTTTCTGAACAATATCTATGATATACGCAGATTCTTCCAACATGAAAATTATAGTAAAATATTTTTACAATATTTGTTATGTTATAGTTTCTTATTTCTATAATAAGTTTATAATTTTACAAACATGTATTGTGAGCTATTTTTTAGTGTTCTAAGCCGACGAAATTAAAATTATAGAACTTTTTTCTTTCGGCTACAATAATAATGAATCTCTGTATTTATTGAAATATATTGTAAAGACAAGATACATTTACAATAGAATTTTAAAACCTAAATTTTATTCAGTTAATTATTTTCATCTAATTCGACTCTCTTGAGCATTATACATCGATACAATACAGAATTATACAATTTTTGAGACTCATATTTTAATTTATCTTCATTTTCATAATTTTAATTGTGTGATTCAAAATATTCCAACGACCCCAAAGTAAAAGTATGATTATGATATGTTCTCCATTAATAACTGAATAATTTTAATATATATATTTATTTAGCTTTACATACAGTTTCCGCCATCAGTGCCGTACCCAAGAGAGGAGAGGGTGGTGCAAAGGAACATATGCACTCCCCAAGAATTTCCCCCAGAAACGGAAATATTACAGGACAATTATGTTATTATATTATTATACAAATTCAAAATCTTAAGCATGAGAATTTTTGCAATACGAAGAGGGAAAAAAATTTAAACAAAGCCAATTTCTGAGAAAAGAATAGAAAAGTGTATGCTGTCTCTGGAGGAGTGCTTCTGGGAAAATGTTTGTAGACCAAGGGAGGGGGGCGAGCATCCCCCCTATAGAAAATCCACTCCCCAAAAATGTAAATTTTGTTCTCATGGTATTTTAATTATTTTTTTTAAATGTTCTACATTTTTGTAACTTTTATAACTTGATAAAAATTATATCAAAATTTAAACAGATTTAAATAGGAGAAATAAGACTAATACAGCATATCACTTACTTTTTGCCAAGTTGTAAGTGAAAATTATAAAATCACTTTTTATATGGTAGTGGAGATATGTACCCTCAAAAATTAATTTATAGGTGTGCCACTGCCCGTCATTATTCATTTATTTGAAAAAATGGTAGATCAATAATTGCATTGATATTATATTACGAAATATCACGAATCGAGCCAATCATAGAACTCATAATTTTTAACGCACCTTTTACTCATTTAACATTATACGAGTATTGTAGATTTCAACCTATGTTTTTTTTTTACTTTCTTTTTGTGTAGTAAATATATCAGATAAAAATTATGGGACTTTGATAAGAAATGTGTCATATGAAACATGTCAACAGCTATTTGCATACCATCTACATACAAAATTATCCGTTCATTTCTGCAGTTAAATGTGAATGACTTTTTGTAGGGATTCGCTTAGAAACTTTACTTGAATGGAGAAATTATTTATATTGTAATAATACAAATGCCCGTGTTTTCAGTCAAGAATTGTGCTTTAAGGTACAAATTATTTCTTCCTTACTTAACAATGATGTATTTAATAGATTATAATGTTTGGTTCTTCAAAAATGATTGTTACCTTTCTAACGGTTTTTTAAGAATCAACTTTGCAATCTAATGATTCATTGATACAAAATCTTTTATCATATTCTCGCCCTTTCATACTTTAATTCTCTGAGGAAACATTTTAAAAGTTCAATTTCTTCACTTCAATTCGACTGCATGATTTTTTTTCTTTCAACATTTATTAAGCTTCCGTTTATGGAAAAAACCCAAGTCAAAAATAAGTACAATATTTATAATTGTTTCTAATATTTCTTCTACAAACTGATATAATGCAAGATATTTCTCCGCATATTTTTAATGAACATTATAATTATCGTATCTTCTTTTCGTCGAATTTTATGTATATAAACCATCTGCTACTCCTTCTTCCAATCTACTGAATTTTCTATAATCTGGCATGAAAGGGAAACGTGTTAATGTATTAAACCTACCTTGCTTCTAATCTTGCCGATGCCATGTCCTATTATTAATTAGGTACGTTTCTGAATTAGATTCTACGCTATTCTAGGATGTCGAACCTTAAGATCCTTTTGCATGATTGGATTCCAAAAGATTACCATGAAACGAGAAGGGAATTATAGATAGTATTTCTCCTTGAGGATTAGTTTGAAATGGAATCACTAAATTATACCTCCTTGGATTGCTAACGCTTGAGAATAGGAATTTATAATAACTGTGCCAAATTTATTTTCGATTATATTCATGTTTGATATCATAAAATACATGATATATTCGTACAAAGAAGGATGCACATAATTAATATCTATTATAATTAATATCATTCATATTGCTAAAAAAAAACAAGTTTAACTTTTGTATAACATTATACATGGAAATCGAAATAGTAATTATAAAGGCTTAAAACATTTTTATTACCTTTAATTCTTTCCAAATTGAATGCAGTTAATGCCTGAAGAATTATACAGTGTATTATGAGAAAATATTATAATAATATATTTATCTGTTACTAATAAACGTATAAGATTGAACATTGAAACTGATAAGTTGTTCAATAACTAAATTCTTTATTCGTATTAATGGTAAGGATTCTGCTTATGAATGATTTAAATAAGATAATCATATACATATTACTCCATGTTTATTAATATTTTTCACAACACAACTATTTTAGTTGCTACTAAAAAGAATAAAAATGTTTTAAATCGATTTATGTTTAACATCTCATATTTAGATACATATTGTCCTATTTGGCAAGAAATTTTTTTATTTGATGCTTAGAAAAAGATTCAGTATCTGAAAAGGATATATATAAGGAAAGTAATCACTTAAAAATAATAATTGAACTTTTATTGAAATTTATATGCATGATAAATTTTAAAATGAAATATGTCTTCGCATGAACAAATATTTAGACATTTGTATTTTATTTCAATCGTCCTCAAGTAGAACTATAAATAGTCTTTACTGAATCAAATGGAATTATAGATAGTCCTAATACGGAAAAAAATTGTTTTTTCAAAATAATAAGACAATTTGTAGAGCTGAGTGTAAAAGATTAATTGAATATCAGTTACGCGGCTCTTAATTAATGCATTCCTAATGATAATAAATAAAAGATAAGTTATTTTTATTAGTAAGTTGTGAAACTACAGATAAAAAAATCTGAGAAAATAGAGAATTACAGAATTTTATCACTTAAGTTTGATTATTGTATTGATTTCTTTTAACAGAATGATAAAATTTGAATTAAATGGGAAACATTTCTGTCTTACCTATTTAAAATATTTCTGCTTGCATTTAAAACTGTTTTTCGTTACAGATTTGATGTTTCTTTTGTTAACATTCTATAAGTATTTATTGCTCTTAAATTCGGAATTGTTTTAAAAATTATTTTGCATAACAAATCACTCTGAATCTGATTATACATTTTATAAAATTGGATTGGTTTTATCAACGTCTTACTAGAAGCAAGATGCGGGCGATTGGCAACAGACCTAGTAATTTTGAATCTCAGTGAAGTGACAAGGACGACAATTGAGCTGGGGCCCCTTCTCCTAACTTCCACACCACGTCGCCGAGAGGACTTTGAGCCTCGTCACATTTAATGTGCATTAACCCCGGCTACAAGGTAGGGCATGCAGCATCAAGGCTCAAACCCTCTACTTCGCAAAAAACACCGGCCACGAGTCCGCTACCGTGACCACAAGACTACCGAGGCCACTTGACATTTTATAAAGCAATCTAAAAAGATAGCAATGAAATAACAAGTTAAATGATTAAAGATTTAATTTTTTTTCCTTTAAAAGTATTTTATATTACAATCTATCTAACCACATACAATTAAAACTTTCCAAACCATAAATGTGGAAAATCAATAAGGAAATTTATTAATTCATTTATACGCTTTATTATGTAAGGGTGCATAGTTTTGTTAACAAATACATATTAGTAGTATGATCATATAACATCTAAACCGTTAAATCATTCATACATTCTTCATCAAATAAGAAGGGATATCCACTATAAAAGTATTGTAAAATTACCCAGTAAGATTTTTTTTCAGGACTTATGACTCTGTATTAAGGAAAAAAAAACTGTTAGAGAAATATAACTGAATTGATCAAACTATCTTGCTAGAAGAAAATTTACTTTGTTAATGCTATGGCACATAATACTGACCTAATTAACTACGATGAGTTATTTTTCATAAGAAATTCATAAACGTAGAGTTTAGAATGACATAAAGACATTTTTAGTGTAACCGTGTATATATCAATCGTGGCATAATGCGATAAAACTTTTTTGTCAAAATTTTACTATCAGTTTTAAATATCCTAAAAATTTGATTGAAATTGTCCATTCTTAAATGCGATCTAAGTATTACACGAATGAAGGACATGACTTTTAAGCTGTGCGTTGTTCGACGCACTTCAATTAAGTTTTTAATTTTATACATTTTGACTGAAATTTGTAAAAAAAAAATACAGAGTAAATGATTATTCAAAAATTTTAAAAAATAATATTAATACCTTACTTATATTTACATATACTTAACTTGTTAGACAATTATATAATCTCTTATGCAATTTTTTGTTATTTTTATAATATTATTCTCCTTACACTTTACTATCTATTTTTGAAAACGTAGAAATGATCCTCTTTTTCGAAATAGACTTGCTGGATAGATCAGCTCTCCATACCCTTGTCAAAGCCTCTTTTTGTGATTCTCGCGGGAGTAACTCTTTCATCTGACTGGGGAGGAGAGATCTCAAAGGACTCCTGATCTTTTCACCATTTTCGTAACTCTGCCTTCTTTTTTTCTTTTCTCGACACGACTTTTCTTTCATCCATTCTGAAGATGTATCATTTGCAACGCCATAGAGAACCTTATCCCTATGGACCAACAAAAATGGCATGTGTCAATCCACATCCATCGACCTTAATCAAACACCCCAACTCGCGATGCTTGCAGGACTATCTCTTGCCTCACGATAATGTTCTCTTTCGAATAACGCGGAATATAAAGAATGAGTTGCGATTCCGTAATATAAAGTATCGCTTTATTGAGAAAACAAAATCTTTCCCTAGAAACATTTATTTCACTAAAGGAAAACAGTTCTTCAATCATTGAAAGTAACATGAAACCTAACTGACTGCCTTTTCATGAAGCTAATATTTCATTGTACTAAGGAATTTCTCCTTCTTCCTTGTCGAACCCACTGATTTACTATGCATCACTTATTATGAAACTAAATTTCGGAAAAAAAACGTCAATTTTGTGTGTGTTTATATCAAAGAGATGTTTCTGTTAGTATAGTATAGAAAATAAACCCTCTACAATGTCCAAATAACAATGAAATCAGCTTTGTTACCTGAATTTTGTTCTTAAATAATTTTAGAAAGATATTGAAAATTGCTTCTTCCACCATTCATATTTCATTTTTCAAGCTCTGGATCTCGATAAATGATATTTAATAAAGACGAATTTTTATTAGCATCTATTAATTATATTCAATTTTAATAAAAATTGAAAAGAATACTTGATTTAAGTTTCTGAGCTGCTCGTTCTTATTTCTGAGATGTGTTAATAAACATATTTAGGTTATACTCAACTCAACTATGTAGGTCCATTATTCATATTTATAAATTAAGATTTTTATCTATCAATTCATAATGGTGAACAAATTGTTTTAATAATAAATATGACAAGTAAAATAAGACGCATAGATCTCAGCAACTCAAGGAATCGGTAGCCATTTTATTATGTACAAATATTACAGTGAAAAAAAAATAATAAATATATCAAATATATAATTCTATTTTCTATAAAAGGTCATTTTTCAATAATGAGAAATTTATTTTATCTCTTAAATGTATTTCTGATTCTTTCATCCCGTATGCGCTCAGAATTTCTTGTATTTCACAGAAAATATCTCAAAACGTCGAGCAGAATGGCATATCTTCTTGAAAAATTTCTAAAAGAACTGAAAACACATCGCATGTAGACAAAATATTTAGATCGAAATAGATTAAACAAATAAAGAATTGTGGCATAATAGTGACATAAGAGAATAATGTTAAAATATACGATCTTTACCCTGTAAACAATGTGTCTGTTTAGAGTTAAATGTTTTAAATTTCCCAAAATGGTGGAAGATTTTGTCCGGTTACTTCAGTCATCACTTTTGCCATTAAAAAAGAACAAATTTGACATACAGGAAATTCCTTTCATTTCGTAAGATTTCCGACAAATAGTGCCATAAAACTCTTTTCTCTTTCCTTGTTAACTCAAGAGATAAACAAAAATGAAAGTTGCTTAGTAACTGGCGAACTCGTAAATCCCGCTTTCAACCCCCATAAAAATCTTGCAGGTGGAATAGAATTAAAATGGTTACTATGTAGACGAGGAAAGAAAAAAATATTTGCTGTTTACTTATATCTACCGATGTTTTAGGTGGCAGCTTAAAACAATTAACTATTCGTTAGAAATAATTCCTTTGTATAATATTTATTATTATAGTTAAGTGTAGATCCTAAATATTTCAAGTATCAAGTTCATTTAAAATGAGTCATTTAATCAGAGTAAACTAAATTTAAATTTAATACTTCTCTCTATCCATACTTTCATGTTAGCTAATTCAATTTGTTTCTCCTGTTAGGTGATATATCCGATAAATGCAAATCTTCTAATCGTTCTTTAATGTGTATATTAATTTGATATCTTTATTGTTTCTAAAAATAAATTCCTTTTTGAAGACAGTTTTTCATACACTTATGGGAAACTGATCAAACGCTACAGTGTCTGATTTCTTATTTTTTTTTAAAAAAAAACTGTCTCTTATTACACACGCACATACACAAATATATGAATGAATGAATATATGTATGCATATGTGTAGTTAAGTATTAAGTTAAATATAATCCCTTTCTTTAAATTAAATTATCGCCAATCCTTTCAAATTTAAATAGCTTAAATTTCTAATTCAAGGATTGCTCGTATCTTGTTTAAGTATTACCTTCCTAAATCATTCCTGCTGAATTAACACAAATTAAGAAAAATCCCCTTTTCCTAGAACATAAAAGCTCTCGGCTTGGTTCAACTACTCTCTTTTTCTCTGAATTCAAATGTTGCTTAAGCCACGAGTGAACGTGTGCTGCATCATCATGGCATACGCAATTACTTTTAGTTAATAAATTATTTTAAAATTCATTAATAAACATGCATGGAAACATGTAGTAACGACGGCCAATTTTTTTAAAACTCACAGCAGTTAACATTCCTAGAAGATATAACTTATATTAAGCAAATTTATCTTCAACCAGATTCAGAATATGAAAACATTTTACTTTTTTGTGTAAAGCTATTCCTAAAGCGGTTCACTTAAGCACTGCTACCGGCCTCAAAAAGATTTCTCTTCCCTTTTACAACATCTTCGAAAAAGGAAGATGCTTTTGTTCCTTCCCTCTTTTAAGACGCGAGTGGTTCGCAACATCTCCATGGAGAGAACATTTTTATTACTGAGGCGGTGTCTTTGTCTCTTAAAGGAAACTAGAAGATTAATCATTCAATACAGTTGAGTGGCCAAAGGCGAATCTTGTGTGAAGAGCCGTTCCATCGTTTGGGGTTCAGACGTCCACTTGAAAATTATTCGCCCTATCCAATGAGTCTCAGTAAAGCTACAAACTAATAAAGAACAAAAAATAACGCTCGAAAAAATTAGCGCGTTAAATGCTGAAAAATATTTGTTTGCTTCAAACAAAACAAAATTTCTTTTTTTTTTTCAGTCCTTTTTAAAAGCAAAAATAAAAACATTTTGATTTTGGTATCATGGTTTGAGCCAGGAAATAGCACCTTATACTCGTTTTAGAATATAAGACCAAGAAAACACAAGCACATTTACAAGTTTTAAAAAAATAATGCTCAGTAACTTGCCAGCTTCTCTAGATTCATGCAAACTCTGGTGCTACCAGAAATGTCTCGATTTGCGTTTATTCACGGCTGTGATTAGAGATACTGTAAGGTGTTAACTTTTTTTTTTACAAAAAGGGTACCAATGGTATATAATTATATACGATAATTAGATTTCTGAAATAAAAACTTTGCTTTCTCCATTCAATTACATTTTTAATTTAACATAATATAAAGAGAGCTTTTCATATTTATAATTCGTATAAATTTTAATCCTTAAGATTATAGCTTTCTGTTCTATGTATTTTTTTCGGTGTAAGTCTAAATTTTCTTTGCATAGCGCACTTACTTCAGAACAACTTACACAAAGAGAAAATGCCTTCTTTACATTAGCATCTGTGCCAAGTAAATCAATAGTGCACATTCACTCAATAGTTTTAGATTTTAATGGATATATATTCTTTTTCAGGAAAGAAAAAAAGAAAGAAAGGAAAACGAAACTATTACTAACCACCTTCTATCCATGTTTAATTTTTCATCTTTCCATTATTTTTCAGCATTTTATATTTGAAATACATATTCGCATTTATCTTTCAACGGAAACTTGTCATTGATAACTATATTTTTCAATTCAGCCGATACAAATCCAACTGTAGGAGTATCGTCGTCCCATTTAAATTTGTCTTTTGAAACGGTACACTTAAAACAATTTAATTCAGTGAAGTTGACAGACAGTTACACAATGTATTCATTTAAGATTTTGTTAACAAATTTAACTTTAAGAAATGTATCCTTAATACCAGGATTAGAGGCCTAAGAATTGTAAGTGCATTCTTAAGTAATAACTGAAACAATCCATCATCATATACTGTTCTATGTTGAGAAAAAAAAATCTGAAATTTTAGCACATTTAGTTTTGTAGAAAAATAATGCTTGGTTATGGAGAAAACAGACTATAAGTTTTGATGTATCGTTTCGAAAGAATGTTTTTGTAAGTGTAGGGTATTTTTCCTAATTTACGTAATATGATTGATGCATATCCTATTATGGCGAAATTCGCCCAATAGATTGTAAAGAAGTTTGAATTTTAAAAATTCTTAACATTACCAACATTGTCATTTATACTTATTTTTAACTATCTTTGAATGCATCAATTTATTATTTTATTACGTTGACGCTTTACTTAATATTAGGTGTAATATAACGAAAAAAAGTTCAAGCTGAATTTTAAAACAAATATTTTTAAAAATTTTATAGATATGATCATATTTTCTTGCATACTGAAGTTTTAGTATCTCAGCTTTGCTTCCATCTAAAAATTTGCTTGTATTCACCAAATGTTTCATCATGTCTTGCTGATAACATGATGAGTTTTCAACCGAATTGTACAAGACTTAAGTAATATATGAAAATTTGCTAGCGAAGTGCAATAATAAAATTTGAATTTAATATTTTAAATATACGTAGAATTGTAAGTATTTAGGGTCAGTAATTTCTATCTGCGTATGCGTGATACATAAATATTTTTTTTCGTTAATTAAAATGAAGATTTTCAGGGCAGTTTATATAAGATTCCTAGTTTTGGTTGAGAAAAATGTCCGAATTTTAATTACCAGTACTTCAATTATCCTCTTAGAGAAAATAAATTATTAGAGATTTTACACAAAGAGATATTTTTCAAACTTGAATCTTCGAATAATTAATAACCAAAAGTATCCGGAAAAATTTGCAATCGACATTTACGCCTATAAGCAAATATAAAAGTGCATACACGCTTTTAATTACTAATTATTCGAAGATTCAAGTCTAGAAATATAAATTTGAGGGTAAACGCTAATTTACTTCTCCTTGAAGTAAACTGAAGTTCAATTGTTTAAAATTCAAATGCATTTCGGTATCTTAACAATGAATATCTAGTGATTATATGTAAGCTGCCCTAAACACCTGGCTTTGAAATTATGAAAAATCTAATGGATTTAAAAAAAAGTTTGGTTTCTTTTTTCAGTTGTTATTTTTATCAATTCATAAGAAACATTTTCCAGGTGGTATAATACAGAAACTAGATTATTATTCATTTGTTATAGTTGGAAAGTTTTAAAGGTTTTTCATTTTGAAGATTAGATTTTTTTACACCTAAAAATTAAATAATCATTATTTTAAAAACTGAAATTATTGATTAAAATAAGATAAATGAAAACGATAGAACATATTAATTGTTTTTATATATTCTTTGAAATTATACAGGTATTTTATAGATATTTATTTAGTGATATTTTTAGAGATTTAAAGATATTTTATAGAAACTTAATTCCGTTTGATAATTTTATTGTGAAGAAAAAAGTACGAGTTAACCATACAAAGAAGACACAGACAAAGTAATTTGTCCAACTGTATAAAATTGCAAATCCGACTCCCTTGCCACAGTTTGTTAAGGCTT
>BMAW01005536.1:0-12832 GCA_019974015.1 Nephila pilipes
TTGAAATCTCTTGGTTTATTTACAATGTATTTGTCGAGCGAACTCTAATTTAATAATTTGAGTTCTTATTCATCATATAATATCGCTCGAAAATACACTTTGATATTATTTGAAGTCAAAAAACAAATATTTTTTAAAAAAAATTATTGCTATAGTTTTACTTAAAAGTTTCTTTCATTTTTCTAATTAATCATGTAAAATTAATACTTTGAAAAAGCAATGAATTATTAAAAACACGTACCGAAATTATATGAAACAGCAATACTCTCCATTAATAAATTATAAATTATTTTTTTTGAAATTTCATTTTAATTGAAGCCTATAATAATTATTTTTTCAGAGTTATTATATTCTAATATTATTGTCTAGAGTGGACACACTATAAAGCTTATTAAATCATTTTTTTAAATGAGTGAATAAAAAATTATTCCTGGAGTATCGAATCGCCTTAAATAGTGAGAATTACGTTTATATATGGCGTATCAAAATAAGCTGACCCGTCTGTTATCTTAAATATTAATCTAATCGCGATTATAATAGAAATTATGATTTACTATTTGAAGTAGTAATGTGTTCATGTCAAAAAGACTCTTCTTCTAATTTTGAATTTGAAGCAGCAAAAAGGATTATAAAAGTCTTCGAATTTTAATTAATAATTTCAAACATTTGCCAGTCAACGTTCAAAAAGACTTGTGCGTAATGTTATCGAGCTACACTGCTTGAAAACAAGAGTTAATCAAATCTTTTTTTAGATAAATTTTGGGCTCAGATTAGGACGGATTTAGGATTTAGGCTCAAAGTAATTAACATTTTCTGAAACAACTCTAAATGTATTTCAAACTTTTTGTTCATTTCATGCTTATACAAAACAAATTGTTGAAAATGCTGTATGTTCTATAGTATAAATCATTCGTACTAGACATATAACTCCACTCAAAAGTAAACAAGCACCACCAATTCTGTGAATAAAAATAAAAAATTCGTCTCACAACGTGTTTGAAGCATATTACTGAGCTCTCTGCGTTCCTCTGACAATATCCATTTATAATTTCGATACAAGACACTCCACACCCCATCGGCTCAGGTTTCAATTCCTTTTTTTTATAAGAGAAATGCCGCGTAACACTTATTTGACGCATAACACTTCTTTTGTATTAGCTACCATCATTCAGGACAGGGTAAAAGGAAATTCGCCATTTAAAAAAGTATGTAGTTCTCCCTTTTATATTCGGCACTTCACCTGTCAAGGTTCACCAATCCGGCGTTTTTATTCAGGCAGATAAGCCTTACAGACTTTCTTATGTCTTCTTCTGCAAAAGAATAACGTTGTTTTTGCATCTTTTTTACTACTACATTTACTTTCAATTAAAGAGCAACTTATTACAAATCTAGATTCTAAATGCAGTTTCGCAATTAAACATAGCACATGTTACATTGTTTCACAAAATATTTATTGTAGCGTTAAACGTTTTCCTAATACAAGGCTACTACTACTGACTTTGTAGCGGTGGCTCATTGGTCAATAAATGATTAAAATAATAGATAAATCACAAAAAGCGGAATTCTCGCCATCTACTGTGCTTTTCGCCACTGACTCTTGCGCCATCTAGAGGACTTTTCTCTCTCATCATAGTAAGCCATCAATACAAAGCACTAAATTTTTTGTACTCTTAGTTATTACAAGCGTTTGATACTTTATTTTCATGTTATCTGGATTTTTTTACAATAATGCGCAGACTTTTATGTTTAAATATGTTTTATTAACGATTTTTTTAATCACCCGGTGTTTTCGGTTACTTGACAGTGATCTTGTTCTCGAAATGCTGGATGATTGAAAGAAAGCTGTACATACATTGTTAAGAGCTTTAAATGCGCAGCACACAAAACTCTTTTTTTAATCGATATCACTGGAAATAATTGTAAGAGACGATAAATATCGAAACGGTTTATGCAAAAGTCTCTTGCTTATGCCATAGCTGTGATGGGCAATTGTATAGTACGTTACCAACAAAGATGCAGTGATGCAATTTGTTTGTGTTGGTTTGTAGCTCGTTCATTCGAAGGATTTTCATTACTCAATTCCTCCATCATTTGTAATTGATACCCACTTTATGTTTAGAACGGAGTACCATTTCTCTATTCAATAACATCAACATTAGCTACAGATTTTCCAACTTTATTCGGGAAAGCCTTGCGACGCTTCATGAGAAAAAGTACAAAAACCAAATTCAGTGTTATACACCACAGATATTTTTATCCACAGTACAAATATCTAGTTAACGTCAATATACATATGATTAAATATTAAATTATTGTATTTGGATTAAAGCAACCTCATTAGCAATTTTGAACTAATTATATTCATTGGTGAGATTTCAAATAATACACACCCAATCTTTCAATGTTCTCAAATTGCTTAATATCAATATAATGAAAACATTATTAATAAGCTAAACATTGAAAAATTCTTGAATGGGTCTTTAAATAGACAATTTATTTGTTATCACAAATTCCATTATTTATTATCACAAGATCCGTATTTCTAGCATATTTAAATAGCCTTTATAGCTTTGACTAGCCATAATTATAATATTTTACATATCATTCATAAAACTGGTCGACATATCGCTTCAAAACCATTTAGTTTTTTAAAAGAACTTTTATTTTAAAACAGTTTCTGCTCGAATACAGCTACTATTTTTCAGCTATAGACCATATTTGTAACACATATTAAATTTCACTTTTAAATCGTATACTTCTTTTTAGACATTATATTAAGGTATTACATTTTATTTCATAACAAAATTATTGTTGGGGAATAATGTTTCTACTTTCTTTCTACGGAGATTCTAAGAAATTCATAATACTAAAAAGTAAAATATGAGAAGTTTTCGGAATATTAGAATTTCACCTTTTAAATATGAATAATCACGATTTTCTTTCATCTTAATTAGCTCAGCTTGCTGATCCAGGTTAATAATTAGTGACGGTGTTTGTCAGGTCTTTTTAAATCATAGACTTTTTTTTCTCCGTACATTCTATAAGCTGCTGTGAGTTTTACTGCAGTGAGTGTATAGATAGTCGCGAGTTATTAGAGGGGTCATATTGGATGAAGTCAAAGAAGAATTCAAAAGCCACTTCGTAGAAATTAAATCATTTTCGCTATCGAAAATTCTAGAAGAAATCAGTATAAATCGGTATCTTTTTAAAGATAGTTTGCAAGATATGTATTTTATGATTAAATATTTAATGATACTTTGGTGTGAAAGAAACCTTATGATATCTTAATAAATTTAAGTGGAATTTAAGTCAGTGGCGGATTCAAACAACATAGATAGTGGGGAGAGGGGGGGGGGCAAAATTCGATAAGGGAGGGTACACGTGTACTTTTTTCTTCTGTTAAAAATTCGTAAGACCTAACGCGTTTTGATGGGGTATTCCTTCTTATTAAAGTTTACCTAGTCCTTAATCTAAAATTATTATAATTATGTATGCAAAATCAATTTCTTGACTGAGAAATAGAAACTCACAGTATGATAAATAGCTTGATATTATACTTGGACATAAGAAATAACTTTGATGTGAGAAAGAAAAATAAAAAAATTCAAAATTTAGGTGAGATTTCCTATTCAAGTATGTTATTTTGTCTGTGCATTAAATTCTAAAGAGGAGAGGTGGAGCACGTGCGGCTGAGTCTACCCCTGAATCCGATATTGATATCTATTTCTAACTCTGAATAATACAATTAAGAATAGATACTAATAAAGATCTCCACCTTAAGTCACGATCCAAATTTAAAATAAATAAATAAAAGAACAAAATTTTAAACTTTTCAGCTTCTGCAATTATAACTCAAACAAAGATTACCACTATTTTATTACAATATCTTAGTTGAAGCATTTTATTTATGGTGGATTTAGAAATGCAGTATCTTTGTATATATATGTTCTACAAAACAGTTCTGTAAAATTACAATTAAAAATAGAAATTCAATTTCTCAATAAAATTAATAATTTTTGGCTTCTTTTCAGAGATACTTTCATACGGCGAGTAACAATAATAAGGCCATGAAATTTCTGAAATGTGTAAATTTACTATGAATGTAAAAAATACCTTTTTTTAAAATTTTTTATCTTGCATACAGTTATTTCTGGAAAATATTCATTTAGAACCTTTAATTTTGTCAAGATTAAATGCAATATATATTATCAAATCAGAGACCGTAGTGCATTTCCCCAAACATCATGAAATAAAATTAATATTATGTTAGTAATTAATTGATTTGTTGGTCTTATGTGATGTAAGGCTAAAGGTACTGATATTAATATTAAGTACTTAAATTAATTAAAGTATTAATGTATCTTACGTAAGTGTATTTTTAGGAAACATTAATATTTTTTTAAAAAGAAAGAATATATATATTTGAAACAAAGATTTCTTAGTTGTTCTAGCTGGAAAGGAATTACTTTTAAAAAGTGAATTAATGAAAAGAAATTTTATATTCGTCTCTTAGTAGTTATTCTACAAAACTGTTTAGAAACATAATTGGAGTATTTTCATTTATTTAAATAAAATAGCATGGGAACATATTTAGAGGGCCCTCTTGTTGGAATGATAATCAATGGAGTCCAGTTCTCTCTTACGGATGAGAGCAGGAGCAGTCTGAGTTGTGATTCTGTTTCCATACATATCTGGAGAGAGCGGGGAACCCGCAATAACCCCACAAATATCATCGAAAGAGTCCGGTTTGGATATCGTTGTTATCTCGTTTGTGGAGGTATCGTGCTTTGTTGCCATACCCACCTTTACATATTCGAAGGAGGCTCAGTTACGGGAGACCTCTAATGTAACGAGATTCGATTCTGTATATGCGCCTTTTTAAAAGTGCTGTAGATCTGCAGTTTCTTTTCATGGACTACAATACGCCAACTCATCACACAGTAATCGTCAAAGAAATGTTGGGCAGTGAGGATATTGAACGCAAAGATTAGCCGGCAAGGTCTCTTGATCTAAATCCTATCGAGCATTTATGGTACTTTCTGGGTAGACGCTTAACAGCACGTAACTTACCATCAGTAACGATTCCAGAGCTCAGATTGGTGGAACAAGAATGGGCTGCAGTGCCTCAATAACTCATTGACTAC
This sequence comes from Nephila pilipes, assembly GCA_019974015.1. Taxonomy (NCBI): domain Eukaryota; kingdom Metazoa; phylum Arthropoda; class Arachnida; order Araneae; family Nephilidae; genus Nephila; species Nephila pilipes. The sequence continues at coordinate 5,145 of BMAW01005536.1, forward strand.
ATCATACTCAGCATGATCAGATGATGTGGAACCTGCATAGCAGTCAGGAGAGATCGTATCCTCTACTAAAGGCTGCATGTTTGTGGTTGTACACCTGTCACATGAATGTTTTTGGCCATCAGTCGCATTGTGCTCTTAGCTACTTTTCCAATAAAGTTCCTTTCTATTCTTTTGATTACTTTTTTAAGTTTTGCTTATAATTCTTAAGTTCTTAATATTGGAGAACCTTATGATATATTTCTGTTGATTTAGATATCAGAATGTTATATTGAAAAACACCATTACAATTTCTGCACACCAGTGTATTCATTTATGTACACTATAGTCAAAAATTAGTATCTATTTCACAATGTTGTCCAGAGAATAAAGAGAAGTCCTGTTATAGATTTAAATTTTCTCATTAAAGTTCACCCAATGGTAATATGGAAGCAAGATGATGGCCCACACGTTTGTTAGCTTGTAAAGAGAAGCAAAAAAGGGAAAAGTAGTCAGGGAAATGGAGGTTTTATATTGAGAAGCACGCAAATTATGGGTAAAAATTTCTAGGCCTAATTTTGAAGTTGTAGTAATGCTGTGAGAGCAGATTGGTTCGAAGAAGAATGTAAGCTTTTAAATTTCTTCTACTAAGTGTAAGATGTTTTTTATTTTAATGAAATAACTTTTTTTGATGGTCAATAATGCATCATGTGAGAACTTAACATTTCAGCAGATTCTAAACAACATAAAATTATTTCATGCAACAAAGTGAAATAAAAAGGTTCAGCTAATTTATCTCTTGAAAAACGCTTAAGTTAATTAAAGGTACAATTTCTTTGTAAGGTCAGTCAGTAAAATTCTTTTTTAAAAAAGGAAATGAATATTTCTGAATATAATTATAGTAGTTTACTCGAATAATTCGAACATTCAAATTTTTTTTTCATTTTTTGATAGTATTCATTCTTGTAATATAACCTTACTCGATATTATATAATAAAATCACGTCTTGATGTTTATTTCAAATAATTTTAAAGATAACATTGAATTTTTCTTTCCAAAAATTTAACCTTTTCAAGAAAAGTTAGAATTTATATATATTCAAAGACAGTTAATTTAAAACATAAAAGAATTTATTTTAAGTTAATATTTCACAACATTTCTGCAATGGAAAAGTAAATGTTTTTCGCACTGACAGCTAAATTACGCATTTGTCTCTGTTTTAAAGTAAATAAAAGACTTCTCTGAATATTTTAATATGCTTTCTAGAACTTTTAACGACTATTCTTGGTGAATGAAATGAAACTACAAGAATTAAATTATCACTTTTGTAACAATGTTAATCTTTCGTAATTGTCATTTTATTACTGCTTCTTGCTTTTATTTCCTTTCGGGCACATTTTAAGCATATTCATGTGGGAAAACCTCTTTCACATTTAAGCAGAAAAGTTGTTTTTATGATTTGGCAGAACAAAGTAAATTTGCTCCCTTTCATGAGATGTATTATGTTATCTCCCGTTAAGCTATATCCTTATGTAGTGAAAGTGCAAAATACTAATTTTTTATACATTTAATACTTTTACAGTACAATATAATAACCCTAACTCACTAGAAATGTCTATCAATATTTCAAATGCTGACTATGAATGAAATGAGAAAGAAGTTCAATCAATCGAATCTTCAGAAGCTCTTTCTACTCGTATGCTTCTTGCAACAAATGGAAACTACACTGCATCTTTATAATGTTCAGAAGCATGCGCATTGACGACACGTCAGAAGATATTGACCGCTTTGCTGGAAATTTGTAGAAGCTTAAATACAAGACACCTGATTATAGCCTGATTCTCTTTTCTGCAAAATTTTCGAAGGAAAATTAATTCGAAACTCAGTAATGACGATCCGAAACACTAATTGGTAGATCCTTCGCCTCTAAAGTCAGGTACTTTCAAAATTATCCAAACAATCTTCACTCAGGTAGAGTCATATTAAAACATAAAAATATTGTTCAGATGCAAATGCTATTAATATCTGATAATGTACTTATTATTTTCTATCATTTCTAAAAGGCATTACTTTCCAGGAAATAGTAATTTAGTATCATGATTGGCATATGTTTCCATTCAACTTTTCAAATGAAATTAAAATAGAATAGATAGAATAACAATTTATGGAAATAGTTCATTATTATTAACTTTACGACTTGACATTACTAACTGTTAGATAGTTATAAAGTAAATAAATAGCATCATGTTTCTAAATATATTTACTTCATTTATAATTCAAGATTTACAAACATGTTTTAATTTGATGTCTTGACAACCAATTTATTAACTGCTAACAAAAACAATCACATCAACGACACATTTTATTAAGTCAGATGTTATTTTGTTTTAAACTCAAGTCTTAAATGTCTTTATAACAATATCGATTAAAAAAAGTAAAAAAAAATATTCTGGGTAAATGGAATTGTGCTTTATTTGAGACTGTCGATTAGTTAGAATTTCCGGAAACACATGTACTCTTTAACCAAGTAAAACTTTGAATAAAGCTTACAAAAATCCATAAAATTAGTAGATATTTTTTGCACACAATTCAAAATATTTATCATATGGTTTTTTTCAAATTTCTTTTAGAATTAATCAGATCATAGACGACAATAGATACCTACCTGTATAAGATGTTATAAAATTATACATTCTCAGCTATCCTTTGCATGTTTTTCTAGAATTTTACTAGTGTGCCTTTTGGAGTATTGTACATACTACATTAATGAATGACTTTATTGATTCTTCAATCTTTTTTTGTAGGGGATAGGGTTTAGATACAACTTCTCGTTTGGAAAAGTGAATAGCAATAATCATTTTCAGAAGAAACTGTATTTATTCGAAATGGAATCTGAATCGTAGGTTACTCAGATTGTCCATGACTCTTAAAGTGTTGTTAACTTTTTATTATTATTTTATAAATGATCAAATTCAGGAATGAGTATACAAATTGTATTTAGTGTCTCACCGTAAGGATTGTACGTTACATATGATTATTAGACTATTTTATCAACTGTGATATGAGTTGGACAGCGCCTAGAACCCAAAAGAATATTTGGGTAAGTGTTATAGTGTATCAGTATATTGCAGTTTCCCTACTACATTGAAAGTCTTTCCCCAAAGTGATATCTGTTTTTGAGATTTTTTCTATGAACAAATTTGCTTTAATTTAATAAATTTTAGGAAACAGGTCCAGAACAAAAATATCTCAAATTCGAAACAGATAGTGTGATGAGACTAATCTCAGTGATTGGTACTTTTCATATATGTCTGTTATCTACACTTAAATTATTCTCAGATACATCGTATCTGTTTTATGTATTACGAAATTATCACTGAATGTTTGCGACAACCTAACACAATCATCCAACCAAACTTTGCATGCTAATAGCATAAGATGATGACACAAATAGTAAACATGCATTAATCTAGTATTAGTTTTCTTTACTAATTCGTTTTGATAGAATCAACAGTATTATTTTATTACTGATTTCTTTGTTCTGAATACCTTATATAAGTTTCTGATAACAACAAAAAATTCAAATTAAAATAATTCACGAGACATCTATAAGTTATTGCTGGCTATGACTTTAAATAAAATAAAGAGTTAGCGAAACATATGATGTAATTTTAATGTAATATCTTTTAAGAAAAATAAGATAATTAACTCCTTTTGAGACAATTAGATAATTTTAGTTTACTATCGATGGGTCATAATCAGTTTCAAAGGGATTATGCAATCTAATAAATTTTCAGTGTATAGCATTGAATGAGGATGGACAACTAGACGGCGAATTAGATTTAAAGTAAAGCGTGTTTTCATAATAGTCATAGTGGAGGTATGACCATGGGCTTTGGCAGTGGTCTTCAATATTTCTGATCCAGGGCAGGACCTAGATATTCCTGAATTTTGCTAAAGAAACGACAGCTTATAGAAAATTTGACCTGAGTACTGATCGAGACGAACAACAGATCCACAAGTATTTTGAAGGCTTCTACTACCGAATATACATCACCTTTTTTTAAACTTCTGTTTATTTTAAGCTCTTTGTTTTCTGAGCTCATTGAAGGTGTGTAGGTTATCCCATATTACGTTCCAAGCATTGATAATTGTCAATTGATGTTGGAAATTGACACGAGTCTACAACGATTTGTTTGATGAATCAGCTTTTCGACAGTGAATATTCATGAGTTGTTCTGCTATTTCTTTTATAATTTCAGTGAAAATTCAATGATGATGATGGTAAAATAGTGATTCAGATTTCAAGATTCTTCTCTTAAGTTCATATTCGGATAAATTAAGGAGACCTTAGGAAAATAGATAGTTTCGTGACAAACATATTGTTGGTCTCTGAAACTCTTCATCCTGGAATTCGGTGGAAATTCTGATGAAGTGTTATTATAATCTAAAGGGCGTTGCTTCAGAAACTGTTAGAAAGCAGACCTGGCAATCCGTGTAGACGAGGAGCTGCTTTGCCCTCAGGTGTCAAACCTGTGGCCTGTCTCTCAGAATAGATCTAACTTCTTTATTTTTTTGACATAAAAATACTAAGAAAATTAATAAGTCGTCGTGCTCCACTACCTTGGAAATATCTGACAGTACCTGAATCAATTTCATCACAATTTTTCTTAATCTTATTTCAAAACAACACAAAGCTTGTTCTGCAAAAGAGACCATCTGTACGATTGAGACGATACACAATGAAACAACCTATACCAGCAAACTTACTTGAAGAGCGCGGGAGTGCATTACAGAGTGAGGGAAGAATGTAACACTTGAAACATGCAGAAATAGCTTCCAGACAGTCGTCTTAAGCACAAATACATTTGAAGTAAGGTATTGTCCCGGGTACCAGTGCTGATGTCTTTTTGATTGCTCATACCTATGTTAGTCTCGTTATGCTGTTACTACAGGACAAGTTTTTCTTTAAATTTTTATTTCTCGTAAACTAGTTTTAATTCCATTAAATGTATTTCTCCTTAATTTGACGAGAATGTTCTTGATTTCTCTAATTAGGTGATTATTCACTTCCATAAACTCGAAAGGTGTAAATTTGTAGTAGTGTTAACTGAAATTTGACATCTGGCATTGAATTCACCGTTAGCTGCACACAAACCACACAACGAGAGAATAAAAGTGTTTCCAAAGGGCCCGCAAAAGTCTTTTACTTAGATAGGTCGTGTTTTAAAAGAAATGACAAGAAGGAAGAGAGATCTTCCGATGCGAGAAAAATATTAAATACTTCTTACGTTTGCCTTTTTCCGTAAAACATATGAAGCATTTCAATTTTATATTCAATTTTTAATATTCTATCTCTAAATATTATAAAATCTGTACATTTGAATGCTGAAAGATAAAATAATTCAAACTCAGTCTCCTAGTAAGGAAATGTTTCATCTTATAAAAAAATTGCATAGTGTTACAATTGCAATACATAAAATCAAATAATAATGACAACGTGATACTGCAAACTCATGAAATTAAACAGAAATGTTTCTTTAGAGACAAATACGCATTTTTCTTATAAGAAGCCATGAAAATTTAAACTTATATTCCAAAATTAAACAGTGGTATAAAAGTATAAGATTCTTTATAATATAATGTCACATAAAAACCACCATTAATAGGAATATTCGTTATTCAATGTGTTTGCATAACAAAATGCTTGAAGTGAGAAAAGGAAAATATATATCAAAGATTCCAATTTTACGTATATTCAACATAAATAAGTTAAACATCTACTACATGTACCATCATTACATCTCACAAACTAAATAGACACAATCAGTTTTGCTTTGAAAAGTGATTAAAACATATAAAATTTTACAAATACATAAACACAAAACTACGCTTCAAAAACTTTGCATTCAGAATTAAATATAAGAATAAGAGATACAAAATATTTGATAGTTATTCTGAACATCATATGAAATCTGCATTTTACTTTTAATCAAACTTACTAAACATAAAAATATATACTTACTGACCTACATAGTACTTCAAGATTTATATATTATTATCGAAAGTGCGATTAATTTTAATCTTTGGTATTACTTTGTGTATACAGAGAAAATTGTATCCTCTTCGTAAAATCTCTACTGAATTTTTGATTTATAAAATTAAGAACATACATTTATAAATCTGCAAAGTGTGTAAGTGAAAAAATATTTTTTTAAGCGATATGTTACATTGAGAATTAAATTAATGCAAATTTTTTTCCAAATAAGAATAAATTTTCGAGTTCTTTGAAAGAAAACTTTTAATGAGTTTTGAGAAAAAAAAAATCAACATAAATAATTCAAGACGAGGTCGGTATAATTAAATCTGTTTTAACACGTTATTTAAATTTTAACACTAACTTTTCATTTTTGTTTGAAATGTTGTATTCATGCAGACAAAATTTTAGTTTTGCTATAAACTGAAGTTCATTATTTAAATTCTAAGAATTTTTTTTAAGTTAGAGTAGACCGTCTTTAGTGGAAGATATAACCATTTATCAATATGTTCTATCATAGAAAAAGTTATATTTTCAAATAAAAAAAACGTGAGATGTCTCTTAGCTCATTATCAAAACATATTATCTTCCTAATTTTCTAACTTAATGTATTTTTCATAAATCTAAATATTTTAACAAAAATATCACCAAAATTTCTAAAAGATTTTACTTCCTCAAACAAGTGTTAGAATGAGATCTATTCAGAAGAAGTTTTAGAATTAAATTATTATATTCTATGTTTGTGCGCACCTTTCATATTTGTATTCAGTTCTTGGTTGTGAGTTAAAAATAAGAAACTAATTGTAGTTATAGATTGCTAATAATTCGTATGATTAAAATAGTTTTCTTTCCTTAATCCACTTTTAGCACTCACTTAATACTTGTAAAGAGTGCATAGAATTTTTAATAATGGAATGAATATTCATTACTAACTTTTAAGTGAATTGTGCTCTAAAAAGTAATTGACTTTGAATTAATTTTGTATACTTTTATATTCTGAATAGATACCATCTTGAATATTATACAGAAACAATACATATCGTCTTACTATTTATATCCCTATGTATATTAATAATCTTGTAAATGACTTGTCATTAATATAAGGTTGAAATTTTCTTTTCCTGAAAAATAGTTAACAAACCTTCATCTTGTGGTCCTTTCTATTTAACTAAACATCATACACTATTAGATATTTTCAAAAAATGGTTCCGAACATGTGATAAAAAATCTAGTTTTTTTATAGAATGTAAATTACATTACAAAAGTCTCTCACCTGTTATGATATTTAATTTACATAAGAAAAACATTTGAATACATTTTCTTTATTTCCTTTTGAGACTAGCACAGTTCTTTCATATTTAGATTACTGCGCACAAAACTCTCTAGTTATATTTTGCATTTCGGTCTTATTCGAAAACTGTTAAAAAAATGTTGTCACTGATGGTTATATTAACATAATTTTTATGACTTAATTTATTACAAAATTAGTTACATTTATGTGACTTGAAGTCTCAACAATCCATTATCTATTTCCATATAACCTGAAAACACTTGATTCAAAACAGTATAGTTTTCAAACTGAATAAACTATTTTTTTTTACTGAAAACTTTACATTCCAAAACTGAATAAAATCTTTTGCTTCTTCAGTTCATAGCAATACGTAACGAAGCACAC
>BMAW01005537.1:0-16688 GCA_019974015.1 Nephila pilipes
TTTTTTGCATCTTTTAATCATTGAACTCTTTTGTAATTTGGATTTCCCAATTCAGCCTACCAGGAATTATAGATTTTATTTATTATTTTTGTAGATTTTATCGCTGAATTTGTTTGCATCTTTTAATCATGAACTCTTTTGCAATTTGGATTTCCTAATTTAGCCTACCAAGTCGCAAAGGGGGAAGGTTCGTACCATTAAACTAGTTTAACCCCGCTTAATCGGTCCTCAACCCGATATTGCTTTTTGACTTGCTGGGTTCCATATTTTCATTTATTTTTCTTTCATTGTTACATTTCTTTCTGGATTTTTGTCTTTTTAAATATTTTAAATTATTCTTTCATAAATTTATAGTATATATTTAGTTTATTAGACTAATTACACTGAGATTCAGAATTACTTTTTTGTAATGAATTTGATATGTACCATTAATCAATTTTATCGACTTAGTATTTAAATCACAAGAAACCATAGAATAACAAGAAATTGCATCTAAGTGTTAATAAAGCAATAATTTTATTTCCTTTACAAAGAAAAACATTTCATAAAGTATCATATAAAAACACCAATTGATTCGAAACACACTGTCTGCTTTATACACTTTTCAGAAACTCTTCCCAAAACAATTCATCTCTTTTTATTTATAATAATTACTGGCCGTAATTCGCAGGACTTAAATAGGTTTGCAATAAATTCATAACACACAGAAAAGGGAATGGAGATTCTATAAGTAAACTAACAAATGGTAATTCGGACAGATAGATATACATACATATATATACATATCTGCTCGAAACACAACAGCCAGCCTAGTTGAATAATGAAGGTGATATGTAATTGTTTTTTGCCTGTGCAAATAATATGGCATATACTTACTAGATTAAAATAAAAATATCTGAGGGAGTAACTAAATATATACTTTCATATTCATATACAACGCATTTCGAATCCCATAAGAAAAAAAATTAAGGGTTGATAGAAAATATCTAAACAAGCAGTTTTCAAACTCCAATGCATAGCCGAAGAGTTAATGGTGGACCTCTTGACGGCGCTGTAACGGAAAACATACAGCACAAGTTTTGCTACACATCGTCATTTCGACAGTGGATTTCAGGAGGCTATGGCCTTACTGTAAGTCTCCATAACTAAGAACTGTAAGTTCCTGATTACTTTATGTCCCCATGCCTCCTGAAATCCACAGTACAAATGACGATGTGTAAGAAAGCTCGCTCTTTATGCTTTCCATTACAGCGCCATCTAGCGCTTCACCATTTACTCCTCGCATGTGTATTGTGGGGTGAAAACTATTTGTTTAGATGCTTTCTGTCACCCCTTCGATTTTTGCCCGTGAGTTATGAAACACAATGTGTGATTTTATTGCGTTCTAATATGTTTCATGTAAAATTCTAATTAATTTTATAAGGTATAATCAAAAGAATTTTACTTTATAGTTGTTTCCTTAGTTTTCTAACTAAAAAAATAAAGATAGTTTCCTTCATCTGCAAAAATATAAGACAAGAATTTATTTATATAAGTGAAAATCAATTACAAAGTATACGTATTTTCAAGGAAAGGAAAGTAGGTGTAAAGATATATAGCATCCTTTCCATTAAACCTCTGCAAATGTATTGTTTAGATGATTTTAATACAATACATGGAAACATTTCCTTAATATTTTTCATGATGAAAATAAATATTTTTAGTATATTTTCACTTCTACCAATGAAGCCTTTTTTACTTCTATTAAAATTATTAATATCAATACATAAAATTAAATTATCTCAATAATCAAATTATATTTGACATAAAGGGCTAAATATTTTTAATGAATTTTTAAAAATTGGAATTATTTGGTAATTATTATCATGTACCCGAAAATTAATGGTATTTATAATAATATTATTTAGCGATAAAATAATAATAGCGAAAAATATTATTTAGCGAAAAAAATCAAGAATTTGCTATGTAAAACAATTTTTTAATCTCTTTATCCAATATTTAATTTATTATTGCATTAAGTATATATACATATCACTTAACAAAATAATTGAAATAAACTGAAAATATTATATAAACAAGAAACGAAGCTTGTAGAATTTTTTTTTTTAAATTACAAAGAAAACTTACAAATAAACTTTTTAGAATACAGAAAAAGTAAAAGAACAATGAAATGTTTTTGAATTGCTAGAAAGATAGAAACAGAAAAACTGTACCACAAAATAATTAAGAAAGAGAACAAATACCGAAAGCATGTCAAACAAAAATAATAAAAAGATAAATTTCAAAATAGGAATAAGTTCAAATCAAGGCATGCGCAATAATGTAAACAAAGCTGATAAATAAACCGAAAAAGAAAACGAAATATAACATTAATGTATTCTGAACCTGCTTATAAGAAATCGGCAAGTGAAACGTGTTTTAAAGGTCCAGCATTTCCCCACAGAAAGACGTGATATACAAAAAATGAAAACTCCAGAAACAAAAAATGATGCTTAATAAGCAAATTTGAATAGAAGAAATTATATATATATAAATGAATAACCAATGAAAATATTAAAAACATTGTACACACACACACACACACACATACACATATTTATATTCATACATATATATATCATACCATTTATAATTATTTTTTTTTCAAGTTTAATTATTTCATGAGTTTAAAATATTTCCTTAGAGTCATTTCATTTGATTGATATATTCCTTACACTCATAGAAGATCTCTCGCATTTTGAAGGGTTATCTGAAGGGTTATAACGGTAGCAGACAGGAGGGGAAGGTCTCACTGGATTTGTTAATCTCTACTGTTTTCTGTACTTTGATGGTATCAAGGTCAAGGATAAGTAACACAAAGAAAGGCGGAGCTCGCTTCGCTGTTTCCTCTTCTGATTTTGAAGCTCTAAATGAGTTTCTCTAGCTGTCCTCACAGTATCCATCAAGAATTCTATGATTGAATTTGGGTTTGATTTTGAAGACAGTTACGAGAACTACCTGTAAATGATAGCTACGCCGACAGCCTTCCGTGCACATTACGCCCTCAGTCGAAATGCATTTGAACAAGATTTATAAACAATTTTAAACATTCTGTAATTGCATTCAAACTAAAAAGAAAATCACTTGGTTGACCTAGAGCCATTAGAATGCTAGAAAATTTAGAAACTGAAAGAGCAACCAACTAACAATTGCTGAAGTGTTCTGCTCTTAAGCACGCCACGACACAGGACATAGAAGTTTAAGGAGAATTTTTCAGGCTAGTTTAAAACCAAATCTTTACAAGATTTAAAAGAAGAATTTTCACATAAGAATTGTCAGAAGATTATCCCAACCTCAATGCCCTAAATGAGGAATTTCTTGAAATTTCTGAAGCAAGAAAGAAATTTCGACTAGACAACGATCCCATACCGCCTCAGCTAACTCGAGAGTGATGAAGAACTTTTGGGCACCGTCTTGTTAATAATGTGTTGATAAAAACGGACACAGTGTGCCTAATGTAATTTTTATAACCTATAAATAAAAGTGTTTATATATATATATATATATCTGAAATATGTTCTTTTGTTTTGTTAGATAGATTTCTTAAAAGTTTCTTATAGCTCTTCAAAGCGTTGGGGAGCTTTATGTTCCACCCTAAACACACACACACTGAGATTGTAAATAATTTAAACTCAATATTTAAAAAGACAAAAATCCAGAAAGAAATGTAAAAATAAAAGAAAAAAAAAATGAAAATATGGAACTTAGCAAGTCAAAAAGCAATATCGGGCTGAGGACCGAATAAGCGGGGATAAACTAGTTTAATGGTACCAACCTTCCCCCTTTGCGACTTGGTAGGCTGAATTGGGAAATCCAAATTACAAAAGAGTTCAATGATTAAAAGATGCAAAAAAGTTCACCGATAAAATCTACAAAAATAAAATCTATAATTCTAAAAATTATTAACAAATCAAAATATAAAAATTACTTACAAAAATTCAAATAAATGAAGATTCAGGTATGTGAGTAGTAAGACGGAATTTTCTTTACACTTCAAGATGGATATCACATACACAAAATGAAAAAAATATAACACGTCATTACCATATAAATTGAAAAAAGATTTAAATCATTGTCTGATTGGGAATAAAGTGTAAAAGGATGCAAACAATTGGTTGGTAATAAGTTGTATGGTAAAGGAGTATAACGGTCCAGAGAGTGAGTAAAAATGTAAGCTGTGTAAATGTAAATAAATAAATAAATTCTTCACGGCTCGAGCACTAACAAGCCGACTTTGTGGACCTATTGTTGTGTGGTGGATTTGAAATTGGATCGCGATTCGCAAAGATGTTTAATATATTTGTGATGTATATAGGTATTTAAGAAATTTATTGGATAATCATGATCTAAACAGTTGTTGAAGAATTTTTTAATGTTATTAAACTTGTCTATTTTATGCGTGGTTAATTTGTTATTACGTAATAAAAAGTTTAATAAAATATTCCTATAAATAGATCTGTGTAGATTACTGTTCTAAAAAGGAATTTTGATTACACGGAATTCGAATCTTTCTCTTTTATCATAAATATTACTAATTAGTCTATTGTCAACTATTTGCAAATCAAGATCTAGAAATTCTACTGTATTAGAATTAAGATTAGTTTTTAATAATTTGAGATAATTAGGATAAAACGAAACATTTGGTTTAAATTCCTCAGTTTTACCTAAAATAATTAAATCATCTATGTAACGATAAAGAAAGTAAGAATCATTATCAATCTATTGTAATTTATAAAAATGTAAATAAAAATTGGCCAGACAATTACTAACTGGACCTCCCTGATGGAGACCCTGAATTTGCTTATAGAGATTTTGACCGAAAAATATAAAATGAAATATATATATATATATATATATATATATATATATATATATATATATATATATATATATATATATATATATATATAATACTGACTTGTATTAATTGTGGAACTTTAAATGTTTATCATTTTTTTAAAAAAAATCCATCATTATTCTTACAGAGACAGATAGTTATTGGCCTAATTGTGAAGAATTACGTGGATATGGATATGGTTTACATTTATAGACACACATTTTATTCATACTACTCCTAACAATTTAACAATTAAAAATGAATTTTGGTGTTCTTTATGGGTGTTTTTTTGGATTTTGATTAATGTGTATTTGGTGTTGAGATATTTTTAAATGCTAAAAGGAAAATTATTCTACCTAACCTTATGTAATCATTTTTATATTCACATCATATTAGAAACATCATAAATTTGTAAAGATCCTGATCCAAAAAGATTCTTAATATTTTATGCTGTAGACCTGTATCCCTTGCTCACATATTCGTCGAAGAGAACTGCATATTTTTATCTTTTGGAAACAGGGTCTTACGATCTTCAATCTTTTACTAGCGTGGATTTAGGTATATTTTTGTTTTAAATTTTTAACTTCAATTTTGTAATTAGACAATTTCGCTTTAAATTTTTATTATTATTGGGATATCTTGTCTCTTCTTTTCTTGATTCTGTTGCATAAAACATTATAATTTATATTTTGAAGTGATAGAACTTTTAACCAGCAAGATACACTGGGGAAAGATTGGTACCATATATATATATATATATATATATATATATATAATCTTAAATCTTCATGGCAATTTTAGGAGAAATGGCCAGCCAAATATCAGAAGAGATACACATCCGAAATTATATGTTTTTGATTTTCAAAAGTGTGGTAACGTAACCGTTTCCACTCAAATTATTTTTGACGTTTATCCAAACGCATTAGACATTCATAAATACTAAATGTAGTTTTCTATGTTCTAGTCCAGTAATTTGATCTTTTCGACGCGTACCGATCAGGAAGCCCAACAACTTTAGACAATGATATGTTAAGGGCGGATGTGAAAGCAAATGCGGGTCAGACAATTGAGGAACAGTCAAGCACTCCTAACAACCTTGGTCAACCATCCAAGAGCATTTGCAGCAGATAGGTAAAAGAAGTAGAGCAGATGTTTGGGTACCGCATAATCTGTCCGAGAAAACAAAGCTAACCAAACCCCCACATGCAACTTGTTGCTTCAGCAGCACAATACAGAGTTGTTTGATAGTTTGATCACTGGAGATGAAAAATGGGTCCTTTATGTTTATTTGAAATGCAAAAGACAATAGTTCTCTCCAAAGGAATCACTGATAAGTACAGTCAAGGCGCTTTTCTGTGTTTGGTGGAGTATTCCTGGGATTGTTCATTTTGAAGTGCTGAAACCTGGACGAACTGTAAATGCAGACCTTTATTGTGAACAATTGTAGCGAGTTAATTACTTTTTAATTGAAAAGTGCCGAGCAATTGTGAACAGAAAAAGTGTTATTCTACAACATGATAGTGCGCGAACATACTGCGCTAGATGAACCCTGGAAAAAATTAATAAATTTGGATGGGAGGCATTGCCTCAACCACCTTACTCGCCCCATTTTACGTCATTGAATTTCTATTTATTCCAATCCCTACACTATTTTCCAAGAGGAAAAAAATTTGAAAATTTAGATGATGTCCAAAATACCCTCTCCACAGATATTTAGCTTAAAACCAATTGATTTTTATCGATTTGGTATAAGAAATTTGCTGTCTAGATGGCCACAAATTGTTGATAACATGAATGATCCCATCATCACCGAATAAAAATAAAAAGTTGATAAATATTTGTTTATTTGCTTGAATTTAATATAGAGAAATGACATTAATTTCCGGTCTCTCTGATACATATGTTGATTTTCACATCTAAGAGAGAAATTTACTTCACAACAAAACATAACATTAAATATTTTATTAATCTTTGTATATACATTTGAAGAATGTACTTACATTCTTATTAAGAGTTCATTAATTCAATAATATATAAAAGAGTCTCTGCCTCATTAATTTAACTTAGTCTCATCATATATTATACTGTACAAATAATTTGATGATTAAGATGGATTTCCAGATGCTTGCAATGGAGGCTTAGTAAAATGAGCTAGATTGTTCAAAGTATAGAGTGTACTATATGACAGAAACATTTTATTGTACGTATGCTTTTTAATCTAAATACACGACCTTTTCATCATTATTCCTTTTCATAGCACGTTATACATTTGAAGTATTTCCTTAATCGCGATTATATTCACCTTTAACCAGTCCAGAAAGAAAAAAGATTAAATGAATTAAGGACTACGTAATTCTTTAAGCATTTCCTTAACATTTACATTTCTTCTATTACATTGATATACACTCTCATAATATGCGAAAACCTAATGCCACAACTGTATTGAGGATTTCTAGTCGTTGGTCTGAGTTTAAGTTATCTGAGGTACTACTTTTAGAACAGCTGATCACATTAGATTAATATCTGCAAAGAAGTATAAAAGGAATAAATTTTAATACATGCTATCTATCACTTTTTTGCAGTAAAATGGTTGCAAGCAGAAAGCTAATCGTAATATTGGTCTTGGCCGTCATTTTAATGTCGGTGATCCCATGTAATGTATTTTATTTCTTTATTTCTGATAGTTTATTCTACTTATTATAATTTCAATGTTTTAAGTTACAAAAAAACAACAACACTCGTTTATAAATATATTGAGACAAACATTAGACGAATACATTGTCATAAATGACCAAAACCATTTTTTTTATATATTTAAAAAAATATTTATTAATAAAATGTATCGGAATGTCTCGTGATTTGATGACTGAATATTCTTTTTCCGTTGAATCATAACACGTTAATGTTTTACTTTCAATAGCAGTGTTGATCCGTGCTTTGCTCTCTGTATAACTAGTGTATAGAAAGACTTCCAAAATTGACAACGTCTTTAATTTGATTCATTTTTCTTATAAATGACATGGACTTTACTAAATTCAACTGAGGATCAATCTTTTTTGCTGACCATCTATGTTAATTATAAGTTGATCACTTTGACAAAGAGCAATCTAAATTTTTTTTAATGTAACTAGTTAAGTTTTATACTGCAAAACATTTTGTAAATAATAATTGTCATTTATTTGCCTGGTTTTTGCCTATAATGGGAAGTAAAAAATTCATTGTCAATTTCTTAAAGAGAATTCGAGGCCTACATTTAAATGTTTACGTTTTCATCTGACGTGATCTTATTAGAAGAAACTTTGTCTCAGTGTTTTATGATTAATTTAAGAATCATTTTGGAGATTACAGTTAAGGAACTGGAGCCAACTTTCAAACTTTAAAGGTCTTAATTTACGTTTAAGCTTTAATTGATGATTCTGGAATGATTCATTATATAATCAATCCTGTAGACAACTGGATATTTGACTGCAATTTTGAGTGAATCTACATTGAACTATTTTGGTCTCAATTAATACAAAAAAAAAAAAATAAAAAAAAAAAATAAATTGTCATTTTTGAGGATTTTTTTTTTTTTGCATTCGTAAAGCTGTTGCTTTAAAAAGAAAGCAAGAAAACAAACAAAAAAATGTATTTAAATTGATTGATATTTGTCTTTTTCTGTAAAAACGTATTAAAGAAATAATTCCTTTAAGAAATTTCTTGTGATTTTTTGAGATTAAAATTGGTTAACTTTGTTTAAATTTACTTGAACAGGTGAGGCGAAAGGTGGTTTAACGGAACTTCTTGGGCTTGCCGATTTTAAAAAAGCCTTTGACAGTAAGTAATTTTTAAAAATTATCTATAGCTAGTTAAAGTCAAAATGATAAGAGTATTTGGTTATAATTTGAAAATAAAAATTAGTTGAAAAACTAATATCAGGAAGTTATAGAAAGTATTTAATCATATGTTGTTATGTGTGAAAAGAAAATTTAACATTTTATTGATTCAGAAATTAAAAACAAGAGAATGATTAATTTTTTAAAAATATCAAGGCTTGACGAACTTCACTAAACACAGTTAATGTAATATTTTGGGTATCTCCGATTTATTTAACAATTTAAAACTTGTATAAAATTTCAAATAACCAAGTAATATTAACACATGATGGTAAACTAGAAGATTTTAAACTCGATAATTGTGCTGAAGCATCACAAAAATATGATATTATAAATTAAACTGGTGGCATTTTCTGAGAATGAAAGTTCAGTGATGATGCTCTGTATTGGAGACAATATGGGACTTCTTGTTTCCACTTCTTACAAACGAGAGCTACAATATGTTGTTTCTGAATCAGTAAATTATAACAATAATATTCAGTCAAATGTATAAATTTTTGACTTCTCTGTGAAATGAGTAGGGCTTAAAATAAATCAAAACTTAATCCATGTCTTCCATAGATCTTGTAATCCATATATAATGAATAAATTATGTTACTAAAATCAAATTGGAAGAGATTTTTGCCGAAAAAAATTTAACCTTAATAATATTTATTGCTTTGAAGTACACCACAACAATAAGCAGAATAAAACAACTGATTATTTTGACGGAAATATAGCTCTCTGTGAAAATCAATATTTCCCCGTCCTGCACTCCTTTTAATGCAGACTTTAAAAAGATTTATCAATGATTACACATACTAGAGCAGTATTAAGGCAGATAATTTAAAAAAAGTATTTACATTAAAATTCTAAAGAATAATACTATTAATAATGAATTAAAAAAGATTAATTCATAAATATCTATATGTGTGTATGTTTGTATATATATATATATATATATATATATATATATATATATATATATTAGATAAAAGTAAACAAAATATCAAGAAATCAAAATATGAAATTTGAAATATTTAAGAAACAAAATTTTTTTTCAAAAGACAAAAATGATGAATAATGGAATGTTAAAAAGGCCTAAGACTTTCTAGAATAACCCAACTTAACAGTTTAAAGCCTGTTACAACATTCAATATATTGTTCTCCAGTTTTGTCTTTTCAAAAAGTATTTCGTATTTTAAATTTCTCAAATTTCTTTTTTCAAATTTCTCAGTTCTTAAAATTTTTTTATACGTTATTTATTTTTACAACTTTATCTGATATATATATATATATATATATATATATACATACATACATACATACATACAGGGTGATTATAATTAAAGTTGTAGTTTCCAAACGCTGTAAAAAAGAATGGCTGACCAGAATGACGTCAAATTTGAATGGAATATTATTGAAGAAGAGGGAAAACGTGTGGCGTAAGAAAAAAAAAATCAAAATTTTAGCTATAGAAGGCGCTGTAAGCATCATTATTTAAAAGGGTTGGATTACAAATGATAAATGAATCGTAAAACATCGACTAAGGTGTAAGTTACACGTTAAACCATCTGTACTGTTCAGTGTGCATGACTGCATAGGTGTGATATTGTTGGTCACGTAAGCCTATCCACCACGGGAAGGTCATATCACTTCGGATGGGAAATATCGGTTTTTAATTGTCCTGAGGTCAAAAACCGCATAAAAAATATCCATCAATTCGGTTTATAAATTTTGCAAGACTGGCGCAAAGCATGTTCAATATGATGTTCATCGTTGTGTGCAACAAGATGAAATCGAGAAACAGCATGTTCCACAACTGAACGAAGTGTCTCCGGGGTCACGTTCAGAATGTGTTGCGCAATGCGTGCCTTCAGTTAAGCTAAGTGTGTAATCGGAGTACTGAACACATCATCTTTCAGATAGCCACACAGTCAGAAGTCATATGGATTAAAATCAGTTGATCGGGGCGGCCAGACTGTAGGGAAATGACTGCTGATAATTCTAGCCTTTCTTAAATGCGATTTCAGCAGCTGCTTCACTGGATTTGCAATGTGTGGAGGAGCGCCATCTTGCTTAAAAATGACCCCATCCATTCATCCACGCTGTTGAAGATCTGGAATGACATGATTGCGCAAAAGACACTCATAGCGCTGACCAGTGACGCTAATGGTAACAGGACCGAAAGTACCCGTCTTCTCGAAAAAATATGACCTTGTGATAAATGATGCCGTAAACCCGCACCACACAGTGACTTTTGCAGGATGAAGTGGTACTGGTTAAGTTGCGAATGGATTGTCAATTGCCCATTTTCGGCAATTATGTGCATTGACATATCCTGTCAGATTGTAATGGGCTTCGTCTGTCCACATAATTTTCCAAGGTCATTTATTGTCGACTTCCATGCTAGCAAGAAATTCTAAAGCAAAAGAATCTCTTGCTCGTAGGTCAGAAGGAAACAACTCCTGCACATGGCGAAATGAGTCGTACGCATGACAGGTATTTTTATTTACATATTTTGACACTTTCAGCGCCTTCTTTTGCTAAAATTTGGACTTATCATTTTTCTTATGCCATACGTTCCCCCCTTCTTCAAAAATATTTCGTTCAAATTTGACGTCATTCTGATCAGTCGTTTTTTTTACAGCGTTTTGAAGCTTTAACTTTAAATATATATATATATATATATATATATATATATATATATATATATATATATATATTAAACCGGTGGTTACAATTAAAGTTACACTATTCAGAGGCCTGTAAAACCGTTCTACTTATCTAATTTTGATGAAACTTGGAATATATGCCATATGGACCATGGGAAAAAGTTTCCTGCAATAAAAAATATAGTTCAAATTTTGACCACTAGGAGGAAATGTGATGCCCATAGAAGGACAAAAAATATATTAGAATCGTTAAAATTTATTCAGTTACAGAATATGCTCAATATGTGCTCCATTGACTTCAATAACTTGTTGAAAGCGCATTATAGTTTTTTCAATGGTAGTGCGAAGCAACTCACGAGGGATTTCAGCCACATAACATGTAATGCTAGCTTACAAATCAGGTAAGTCCTAATTCCTCCTGTATAAACAGGCTCTTTTAGAAATCCCCACAGCTAGAAATCCCAGGGATTTAAGTCGGGTGAACGAGAAGGCCATGCATCCGGAAAATGTCTGGATATTACAAGATTATAACCAAAGTTAGCACTAAGCAGTGCTTTGACTTGGCACCCAATGTGAGGAGTTGCTCCATCTTGGATAAAGATAGTGGTTTGCATACATAGTCGTTCCTGTAAAACAGGAATGACTTGCTGCTGACCTGAGTTCACTGTACCGTGGACTCGTGACAGAGCATCTTTTAAGACCTTGTGGAGTGAGAGTTTCAAAGAAAAAGGGTCCGAGGATAAACTCAGCAGTAAATCCACACCAAGCAGTCACGCAAACAGAATGCAGTGGTTGTTGATGCAGGACATTAGGAGATGAAGTACTCCATATGCGGCAATTTTGACTATTCACAGCGGCATCTAAATAAAAGTGAGCCTCATCTGACCATAGAATTTTCCAAGGCCACGCGTTATCTACTTCCATTCTCTCCAAGAATTGGCGAGCAAATTCAAGGAGTGTTTTGTGATCTTGAGGTTTCAGCGATTGCATCACGTGGGTCTTATACAGATACCATTTTAAAATGGATTGCAGAACTTTTTGTACTGTCGATCACGGAATCTCCAACTCGCGTGACACTGATCGACCACTTGCTGAAGAAAAGATGGAACTTGAGGCTCTTTCAACAACAGCAGTAGCGACTTCTTCGACAGTTTCAGTCCTCTTCCAAGCAGCACACTCAAATCTCCTGTCTCTTCAAATTTCATGATCATTTCATGATCTCAAACAAAACCTTGAGAAGGGAACTTTTCGCAGATTCTTTAAATGATGATATTCACTCAGAGCAGCTAAGTTGTTAGTGCCATTCTGTTAAAACAGTTTTACCAGTAAAGCTCGATCTTTTTTATTTTTATAAGGACATGATTAACGATGAAAAACGCACACTGAATGATTCTCTGGCTATGAATGCAAGTTTATACAGAGGTTTTTGCGGATTTGAATAAGGAATATTCGATAAAACCAACTAGTGGTCAAAATTTGTACTAATTTGTTTTATTGCAAAAATCTTTTCCCCATGGTCCATGTAGCATATATTCCAAGTTTCATCAAAATCCGATTAGCAGAATAGGTTTTGATGGTCTCTGAATAGTGTAACTTTAATTATAACCACCCGGTATATATATATATATACAGTAAAAATGATTAAATTTAAAACGATTACTTGGCTTAAGGTTTTAAATTATTAAAGAAATTTTCTGGTAGTTTTGTATATTCAATCAATAGTGCACTGTTTCAAGATTATAACGCGTCATATTGGAAGGAGAAGAGCATATCAATTTTGTTTGATGTAAAAGTTATAACTTATTTTGTTTTAATAAATGTTTTAAGCACCTTTTAATAGGTGTAATTTCTTTCTAAGTTTACATTTATTTACTTTCTTTTTAATGTATTTGTTCACATTTTTCATTTTCTAATTTAAAATTCTGTTTGTTTCTGCGATATAATCATCGAAAGTGATTCAAGAACACTAATAATACAGCACCCTTGTGCTTAACAGATTATTATATGGTTTTCCAGTTTTTAGGGGAAACAACACAATTCTCCTATCCTTCCACTTTATCTTCATCGCCCCGAGAGTGTGATTTTTTTTCTCTTTTCTTATTTTGCTCAACTGCCGCAGAGAACAGCTTGTTGTTTTAGAACGCCTTCTGGGAATTCTCCGTATACACACACGTAACGTAGTACAATATGCGTCTAAGGAATTCGGTAAATGGAATCATATAACAAGACATGGAAATAAATTCCTTTATTCACTTTTTAAGTAACACCGTAAGCCACAATAAATGTTTGATATGGTTAATAAAGCTGCTGGATTGAGTCAGGGTAGGCTTCTTTTGGGATCAATCTAAACAGTTATGACACACGTCGTTGGTTGTCTGGTAAGTCCTCAAAACCTGCGTCCTTCTGGACCTTCTTGAAGCTAGAAAATAGAAAGAACTGTGCAGACGCCAGATCATACGAGTACAAATGTGCGATAACGGTTACATGGCGTTTGGCTGAGATATTGCGTATACGTATTGCAGTTTCATGTATAGCTTCGCTTTTCATTTTTATTCATTTGAGAGCGAATATACGTCGAATGCGCAATATTAAGAGCTTCAAAACATCATCGTAGACTTTAACTTTGACAGTTTGCCCTTCCGGGACAAGTTATTGGTAGATTACGCCATTGATATCGAAAACCGCACCCAAGAGTGTGTTGATTCTTCAAGCATCTCTTTTTGGAACTCGGAGAAATCTGTGAGTACCATTAAATTATTGCTGCTTCGACTCTAGATTGTACTTATAACTCCAACTTTCATCGCCTGTGACAACAGCTTACTTAAAGGTTAGATATTGGTCACTCGTGTGAAGGAAGTCTGCAGCAGTGTGCATGCGTGTTTCTTTCTCCTAGTCGGTTCGATGGTTGCCGCACAAAACAGGAACAGATCTTGAGTTTATCCAACTCTTGGCGAATGAGGGTGCTTAACACTCTTTTAGTTAATTCTCAATTCCTCCGATATCCATCGTAGAGACAGAAACGATTTTTCAATAGCATTTTTCACACCCATTCAATGTTGTCGGTCGTCACACTTGTTGAGGATCGACCCGAACAAGTTTCGTTATCCACGGTTTCCTTTCCTTCCCAAAAACATTTAAACCAGTCGTACACACATTTTCTACTCTCTGTGTTTGTTCTGTGCACCTGGATCAACATTGTATTTGTTTCTGTAGCCATTTTTCTCAATTTGTTACAAAACAATGTTTATACGTTGTTTCATTTCAATTTGACATGAGTTTTCGTTCAAACGCAGTTCGACTGCCCGTAGAAGACTAATCTGTATCGGTTTCTTGTGATTCTTACAACATGCCATCTCTCTATTGGTCTTTCCCTGCTTATGCATGGAGCCACATTTTTAATTCGTGCAGTTTTCGAGATATCCATCCATTCACCGAAATGTTTAGACGCACCTTGTATATAAGACAGAGAACAAAATGAAACACAATGTTAATAGATATGCTAATCTTTTGAATAATTAATTAATAATAATCTTCTAATAATTAACAATTTTCATTATTGTGTAAGGCAGTATCACTCAAAATGTGCACCGTGGGGTTCAGGGACAACACAGCGTCTTCAGAGAGGAGCAGTGTAATCTTATAGTTTTATCTCTTACTTGCGATTAATTATACTTTAACTAAGGGTAGGGCTCCGATGCTCGGAAATTACACCATGAGTTAAAAATAAAGTTTGGAAACTACTGATGTAAAGAGTTAAAAAAAACCATGAAATAAAGTCATTCAAAATTCAAAATGAATGTAAAATCAATTTAAAATATTGTGTATGGTATTGGACACACAAGATTAGTTATCGATGTTTTTGGATCTAAACCACCCCATTCAGATAGTATTTTATAGCAAATTGGTTAATAAAAAAAAGGAACAAACTATTATACTTCAAATTATTTCAAGCGAATATTACAAGCTTACCATAGAATGATACCAATCTCTTAATTTAAAATATTAAATTAAAATACCACTTCACCACAATAAATCTTCAATAATAAATCTTGTAAATTAATTTTATACAAAATTTGTGTGTGAAAATTATTAATATTCTCAACATTTTAGCAAATAAAAAATGAAATATATATATTCAATTTTAAACAATTAAGAAAAACTCAAAATGCTCCCTGAAGTATAAAATTATATAATAGAGGTAACGCGATCCATCTGCTGGAAAATAAAAAATAAAATTAATTTTAAGTAGTACTGTTGAGAAATTTATACAACATACAACTTACATCTAGTTGTGAAACATCCATACTACATCAATGGACGGAGCCACGACAAATTTTACCTATATCAGTCCCGGTATATGGCGGCTCTTTGATGGCAGTATGACTCGATAGGAAGGAAGCCGGTCATGTGAATACAAAAAGAAATATCGCAGAAAACTAAATAGAAAATTTATTCTTAATGGAAAATAAATTTTATTGTAACATAATTCCAATCAAAAATGTTAT
This sequence comes from Nephila pilipes, assembly GCA_019974015.1. Classification (NCBI taxonomy): domain Eukaryota; kingdom Metazoa; phylum Arthropoda; class Arachnida; order Araneae; family Nephilidae; genus Nephila; species Nephila pilipes. The sequence continues at coordinate 15,911 of BMAW01005537.1, forward strand.
TTTAGAAGCATGATATGCTATTTATATACATTCGTCTTACATTTTAAACACATAATTGCAATTTTTTTCTTTCATTTTTGAAATAAAATACCGGATTAAAATACTGACTCTTAGGAGTGTTTCCATTTAACCTAAATTGTGTTGTATATGATGAACCAATAAAAGAACAAATTAACTCATTGGGAAAAAACATTTGAGTTGATTGTTATAAATATGCATTTCTGCTTGTGAAAATTATTTGAAAAACATTGAAAGTACAATGGAATAATCTAACTGTATTACTTTAGTTTTCAACAAGTATCAGTTGAAAGAATCGATCGTAGAGCGAGATAAGTTGTAACATTTTTTTAACATGATAATAGACAACCCATAAATATAGTTAATACATAATTTTGATATTATTATAAGCTGTACTTTAAATAGCAAATCACTTTTGAAACTAGTCTTCCGAATATTAAATGGGATAATGCTTTATCACTCACTTTTAAGACCATCAACTAATATCATTTTACATTTATTTTCAGATTTCAAGAAATCACTTCAAGACTTTTTTAGTAAGTGTCAAACTTATGAATTATTCTCGTATATTTTTTACTCAAAATTATTGTTGAAATAATGTTTTACTCAAAATAATGTTCCTAATATATAGTATTAGCTAACATGGATCGACCATGTTCGCATAATATAAATAAACTGAAATCTCTTTAAAAGAAAAAAAAGTCAATGATAACATTTTTACATAAATATTTGTGCTGCATAATTAAAGCTTAAAACATTT
>BMAW01005543.1:0-16004 GCA_019974015.1 Nephila pilipes
CAATCTGCGAATCATTCAATTTAAGAGTTGAAATTGCTTCAGGTGATGAACAATTTTTCTGTTTTTTTAATAAAATCTATATCTCGCCTTACACGAACTGTTTTGTAAAACGAAGGTTTACCAAATGGTTCGTGTTCAACGAGATACATGATGTTTGCGCCATATTTCGAAGATCGCATCTGTTAATTAAATCGAGGATGGATGTATATTGTTTCTGAAAATTTAAAAATTGAAGAATCCAATCTTTATTCCATATAATTCCTTACATTGAGGAATTCTAAAAAAAAATGAGTTCAAAAATCAAAGTTCTATCCAGCTTACTTTCCCAATAGACAAATCCTTTCATCTCGGTAGATTGTCCTTGAACAGTTAATTCTTGACAGAAGCGACAACTTGTCAACGGTAGATTCGTTTGTCTTTTCATCTACCTAGATATAAAAAAAGACTTATCTCTGGTCTTTTATTTTACCAGCAGGATACAAATTAAGAGCTAGTTCAAGGATTAGATTATACGCCATAATCCGGAATGACATACGATTCAAGCGACGAAGGTTGGTTAGCAAAATAAAATCAAACATTTGCCACGAAACGATGAAATTTCTTCCTTAATCTTCTGGTATTGCTAGATAGATGATAGGTATAAGACTAAGAAGGTTTTTAGAAAAATAAATAATTAATAAAACAAAAACTACATTTTCCAGACAAGTTGAGAGAGAAAGAAAGAGAAATGCCTATCCTTTAAACTAATACAAGCACTCCTTCATCAATTTGCATGTCTGACTGTCTAGTTATAGATTTAAAGCCATAAATCAAAATTGTAGAATTCTATGTTACATTTCAACAAATGTAATTAAAATTTTAAATTGTTTGTGTAATCTTTTCTATCCAAAGTCATTCGAAAGTCATACATCTTCTTTTTGAAATTCCGATGCTATTAAAACGCCTTTAATTCTGTTTAACCAGTTAATCACAAATAAACACTGCACACTTATGGAAATTTTTGAATGATAAAGACAATAGATTAGATTTTATTCGCCACATGCTGAACAAATTAGTAACTACTAAATAATAATTACAAATATAGATAAATGTAAATTTTCTTAAAAGTTCTGTTTATCGGCCATTTTGAAGTGAATCTTATGCAACTTTTCTTCTTTCCTTTTCTTTTCTTATATATATATATATATATATTCGCACAGTTTTTGAAAATATTTTATGTCTATTTTTAATTATTCATCTTTGGATTTCAGTTATGGAAATTCAGTCGTGTCGGAATGGTTTATAAAATGTTTTTAAAATATTTTAACAAGGGTATTTATTATTTTATGCTCTTCGGATATTCACTCTATAATATTCTAATAAATACAATAACATAATTTTTAGAAGAAAAGTAGAGATTCCAAAGGATTAACATTGCGTTCAGAAACTTAAAATGGATGACGGGAACCTTAAAAGTAGAGGCAAACCTTATAGAACACATTGTTATGTTCCTGTAAATGCCATGTTAAACTATTTCGTGGTGTGTGAAACAAATATTTTAAAATGTGCGGAAAGCAAAGTTGGATTTGTAAGTTTTAAAAAATATAGCTATTTTCATCTTATGACTGACATAAATATATTCGTTTGTAATTTATTTATCTCGATTTGAGTACGAGGCTAGATTGAAAATTATTGTCTCTACGGTTATAATTTTTTATTTGTTTCGATTTCTGTTGTTTCTCAAAGCAACATGTATCCTCTATGTAATGAACTATTTATACAGGGCTTAACGCCTTTTATTCTTGAAAGAAAACAAGCACTTTTGTATGAAATAAATCAATCCTATAAAGTATTACCTACATTATAGGAAAGAAATTCGGATTTTTGTAATTAGTTAGTTATAAAACTTTAAAAAAATCTTCAAAAAATAGATTAATTCATCGAGTCTTTACTAGAAGTTTTTATAATTTGTTAGAATCGGATGCATTAACAAATTTTAATTAATGCACCAATAAAAACATACACATGTATATTTTTTTTTCGAATACGCACTCACAAGTATATCATGGTTTTTATGCAATTAAAACACGTAATCAGACTTTTTTAAATCTCCGATTGAGTTAGTTTCGTTTAGTTAGAGTGTGAATTTTTAGATCAAAAATATAATTGAAGTTAAATGTTTCTATACTATAAATCTCTGAAAGTAAGAACCTGAGACAAATTTCAATGATTTGAATCAGTTTATTTGTTTAATTTGCTCATTTAATGATTCAAAAGATGAAATACACATATTGAGATCATTTTATGAGTGCACTTTTTCGAAAATCCATTCGTGACAAAAGTTTGATCTTGTTTTTCCTTTCAACCAAAACTTTGAGACATTAAATGACGTTGTTTGAATTGAATATCTCTCCCAATACAAGAAACATGAATTATTTAAGCTAAATTAAGTTATTGAAGTACAATGAATAAAATTGGGGATATGCATGTATAAGCTGTGAAACGCTTCATATGAAGTTAGTTGGTTGGTAAGAGAGGTAATGAGCAACAGCTATCGATGTGAGATACTATATTTTACCTGCGCTGAATAAGGGGATTTAGAAGGGAACATAAAAATGATCGACAAAGAGTCAAAGATTCAAACCCTCATCTTAGTATCTTCTGAGGACTGAGGAGATTGGTTCGGTAAGACAAGTACTTAGTTATTATATTAAATGTTAGATCTGAGACATATAGAGTAGGAAAGCTACATTTTGAGTAGGAAAAGGGTTGAATTTTAATTACTCATAAATCTGAATAATATAAATTGTTATTATCTCTATGTCACTTTCTAATCATTGGATTAATATTCCATAATTGTTTTGAATAAAATTAAGAAGGGAAACTGAAGGAAATAATATAGGGGTGTTACAACCCAAAAAGAATAAAATTGTCAATTTTTCGTTTCAAATGATTAATTGTATAAAATGACTAAAACTCAGTTATTTCATAATACATTGTTCATATTTCTAGAAATCATTAACTTGTTATGCTACTTACAAATATTGAACAGCCCCGGAATTATTCCACATTCCAATCATTCATAAGGGGCAGTTCTCCTTGATAAATCCTCCAAGAAGTCGTCTTTCCCCTTCATTCAAATGTCCCCCAGTCTTTTCTCTGAACTGACCTCCGAACCATTACTAACAATCTGTTGTTTATATGGAATGTGAAATACTCGTAATTTTGACTAATGCTGTCCAATATTTAGCATATATTACTAGTTTGATAGCTTTGCTTCTGATATAACATTGTAAAAAAGAAAAGGAAGTAAAAGAATAATACGATGCTCTACTGTTGCATATAATTTATATACGCATATTATTTTACTTACTACTGAGTAGAGTTAAATTAGTTATGTTTGCACGCAATACAGTAATCACTATCTCCCTATTCAACTCTCTATAGAGTTTTAATATCATCACAATAATTACGTTGATACATTGCCTGGAGTTGGGTATACAAACGTGACTAGCATTTAAACCAATATATTGTGTACCAGTTCATTTCAGATTAGTTCGAGGAAAAAACTTATGTATAAAGGTAATTACTAGGTAGTTATATATGTTTTATTACATTTATTGCTACGATGATGTATCGTAAAGTTTAATTATTACTAAGAAATAACCGAAATATCACACAAGCTAAAATTTATTTTACGTATTAATTTATTCTTGAGTATATAATGTTGTAAATTACTGCTATTCATACTGATTTGATCAGTTTCAGTGAGCCACAGATTGTAATAACTTGTAGTATCGGTAGTATCGTAAAGTTTTAATTATTATCCAAAGGTATCGCTAAGTTTTAATTACTACGCGTACTAATAAATAATCGAGATAGAAACTTAATTTTTATTTAATATTCTTGAAAATTTTCTTAATTGTCAACCATCCAGACTTAAACATTTCTCCTAGCTTTTTTTGACCTTTCAAAGTCGATAGAACTTTTATCCTCTCCCTTATGTGAGTTATTTCAATCTATTGCTTCCTGTAACCAAACCAACCAACATGAATAGCTGTAATTTACAACATTATGAACATAAGAATCAATTGGTATGTAGAATAAATTTTATTCGGATACTTTGGTAATTTCTTAATAATAATTCAAACTTCACGATATCTATATGTATATGCCAATATAATTTTATAATTCATCCGTACTTTGAAATGTTGCGACTTAAATTCTCTCTATCTCTTTCGAAACACACACAAAAAAAAAACAATATAAAAAAATAAAAATAGACTTAGAACACACAGTGGTACGAATTGTTTATATCGAAATTTAAGAAATATCATTGGAATAACATAAGGTAGGAATTTATTAAATGAATAAAAATATATTATTAGATTGAAACGCAAAAACGTATAAATATAAACAATGCTTCTTTAATTTATATGAAGAAATATAATAAATTAAACAGAAAAAGAGCATAGTTCTTTTCCATCTAATACTCGGGGAAAAAAATTGTAATGAGACGATAGCTTTTCTTTCTTAGAACTCAAAATTCAAAAGACCTAATTTTGGTTACACACTTTTCAAGGATGGAAATTCCGGTCTTAACGGAAAATGTCGTATGCCCTTAAACTAATCTGTCAACTCCAATAGTAATAATCCTTAGGGCTTATATTAGCATAACAAAGCATTAATAATTAGAAAGGTTGTACATCATTCAAAATTTTAATAAGAAAAAACTTTTTTAATTGCTATAAAGAAACTGGTATTGATTATTTTCGAAAGTTTTTATGCAATTTAAAAACCGTATCAATATTGAAAATGTAACGTCTGTTCTTACATTCTTAAATTTTCATCTTTAATTTTATTTAAAACGGCTGTAAATGTGATTGTTTATTAACGTCGCACTGAGAAGCAACACAAGGGCTATTGGAGACGGACCTCGTAATTCTGAATCTAGGCCAAGTTACGGGGACAACATCTGAGCTGGCTCCTCCCTCTCAAAACTTCCACATCACGACAACAGGAGGAATTAGAGCCTCAACACATTTAACGTGCCTCAACCTCGCTACACAGCGGGTCTTTAGTGGCATCAGGGTTCAAACGCATAACTCAACGAAAACAATTCCAACCTCGAGTCCGCGACCCAGATTACTAGGCTACAGACAGCTTTGAAGCATAGACCCAAATGAATACAAAATCTCACACAGCTGATAACCAAATAATTTTATTCAGATCTATGAATATTTAGCATTTAATTCCTAACCTACTACATCTATTGCAATTGCCAGTAAATGAATCTGATATAATAGTTTATTCAATAATCTGGTGTTTCCCTTATCGAACCAATCGGATTCGAGTCTTTAATAGATTTGCAGATGATGGTTCGAATTATTGATTCTGCGTAGATTTTTCTAGGCTATGATCCGGTAACTTCTCATGTTGAGCCAGACGGTTACTTTTCCTTCGTTTATAACATCAGCTTCATTCTCTACTACTAGTTAATTTCCAAGCTAGGAATTGAATTCTCCTCTCCTTATAATTTCATTTTATCAATTCCATTCACTTCATTTCCCAAATTCCAATCCAATCTACATAAGTCACGTTTCGTCCGTTGGAAGATTTATTCAGTGGAGTCGAATTCATTTGAAGTCCCCAAATTTTTAATAAAAGGGGGAAACACGATAGAGCCGGCGTGATAAAATCAGTCCTTGAACTGTATAGAGAGGTAACACTAACCAACATAAATCTGAGTATTGCAGAATTTTAGGCAATTTTACACTTAATCGGATACGCGCTGCGTTCAAGAATCTCATCCATTTCTATTGTTTGCAGTGTTTTCGTATTTACGTGCAATACGTGAACTTATTTGTGTAAATGTCTAGGAAATATATGACAGAATTATACAAATAGCTATAATATATAATGTTAAGACTTCAAAACAAAATTGAAGCATTAAATAAGTAGCAGAAAATTCTATTCTTAATAGGAACAAAAATCAATTGGATGATACTATTCTTTCATTAATTTAGTAACTTATAAATACACTATAGCGGGGTTCTATTGCGTATTTCTCTTCAACTAATCCTTGGAGACTTTAACATGATGATGTTTGAATCGAGAATCTCTTCTAATAAATGAAACGTGTGTCTGCATGCGGTTGGGAATTATCATAATACAAAAGGATATGCTTCCTAATGAACATCGCCGCCCTCTTTTCTAAGTGTTTTCTTTAAATAGCCTGTATGCTTACAGTATCTCTCCGAATTGATCTTTTCGTAAGGTTTCAACAAATCATATTGTATAAAACTAAGATATCTCACCCTATACAGTATACTTTTACTCATGTTCAATCTCGACGGGTAGGGTCAGGTTGTCCGACCTCGCATTATGCTCTTTTTATTTACGATGTGATTTCAAAGGTAAGCCACTTATCATCAACAATTCTTATCCGGTTCCAAAGGACTTGTTTTCGTTCCGAGAAAGTATAGATGTGCTTATAACGAATCGCTTAAGCAAATTTTTCTCACTTTAACCCGTGAGGTACACCCCTAGAACATTTATAGACAGATCTCGGTAACGACGGGAAATTATATTGTACGATATATATTATTAAATATATGAAAAATGTATTATTTTCATTAACTTCGCATTATTAATTTCCTTCTATTAGATCTATCGTATTATTATTCTCTATCTATTAGATTTAGAATGATAAACATTATTAAATATATGAAAAATGTATTATTTTCTTTTTATTAGATCTATCCGGAAAGTTAGTTCTGGATAGATCTAATAGAAAAATAAATAAGACACTTTCAACTATCCTTCGAATTTTTTCAAATTCTTATTTACTCATTCAATCGTTTCTGGGTGCCAAGTCCTATAAGCAAATATTGATGAAATGTCAAATAATATTTTATTGAGGAAAAGGGTTTAATTTACAACGCAGGTAAAAGTAATTACATTTTCTTAATTTTAACATTTGTGTGCTATTCCAGTAAAAATATAACTCATCGATTCGCCTCCTTGAAAACGGAATATTTAATTGCTTTACTTGTGTTATATGTTTCATTGAGGAAGCTCTAAACGTATTTAAAATTCAAATCACGGTAGTATCAAAACTCTTTAGGGTATTTTCTTTAAAAAAAAATTAATTAGATGTTCAAATGACAAAAATAGGCCAGAGGGGGAAAAGGCAAACACACATGCAAATCAAAATTCAAGAGAAAGTTTTCATGAAAAAAAAAATATATAAAGCATTTGTTATTAATAACATTGCGATTAATAACATTGTTAATATATCATTAATAACAAAATTTATTCAGAATCAGACTGTTTTTCGTTCATCTATCTTTTTTGTGTCAAGGTATTTAGCACTTTTTAGTGGCTCTACATTAATTTTTAAACATTTATCAATTAACAGTAATTTTTCTTAAAATGATACCTTTTGCGTTCGAAATGTATATATATATATATATATATATATTGAAGAATGAAAGATAACAAAAAATAACGTAAAAAACTTTTGAAATATTTAAAAAAGAATTTTAAGGTAAGAAAACTCACAAACGAATCGTTAAAATAGACGTAAAAATTATTTTAAACAAACGCAGGAAAATTGTATTTTCGCAGCAAACTTCAATGTTTTTTTTTTTTTTTTTTTTTTTTGCTCTTTCGAGTGTTCTTTATTGCATTCACATAAATTCAATATTCTAGGTTTTAGGAAAGTAGAAATTCCGTAGGAATAACATTACATTCACGAAATTAAAATGGCTGATGGATTGAAGCTTCAAGGGTTAGAAAATTTTTGAAAGTAAAACGAAAACAATATTAAAGATCGAATAAAATTATAAAAAATACCAATTTTTCTTCAGAAGAAGGTATATTTTTAGAGTTTTATACATCAGTTACAAATAAAAAGTGTTTCTTTATCTAGGTGGATTTATTTTTTCTCAGCATCACAAAGATAACTCAAAAGTAAAATTAAAAATGAATCATAGAGCATTAATAAATTAATATATATTCTCTTTTTAAAAAATATCTTCACCAATCCCCCCCCCTCAAAAAAAGTTAAAAACTCACTAACAAAAATTTTAAATTAAAATACGGTGAATATTTCCGTAATTTTCTAAGTGATTAAGAGGCCAAAACTTTTTAATAATGTTCTTGGTAATCGTATTTAGATCAAATTATTAAACGAATTGCTGATCTTTCCCAAATAAATAAAATAACTATTTTCTTAATTTAAATTAATGGAAGATTAGTAAATTAAGCATTTTATAAAGAAAGATTAGATTTTAACAAAAAAGAATTTTTAAATTTTAAAATTACAACTTAATCAGTTTTTAACAATTTTGATACATTTTAAGCTAACAAAAAATCGAAGTATTATTATGAATTTTTATAAACTGAAAACAGAAACATGAAAAATTAGCTTCTCTTAGAATTATTTTTAAGTTAAATTTTGTTTAATTCATATTTAATTTTTTTAAAATCGCTTTTCAGAAATTCGATAATAAAGAATATAGATGCTCCAAATTTCGCCAGTAGTTTGTTTTCTGAATTCATAACTATGAGAGAAATTTCTGATATCACTTTACATTTCATTCATGATTAAAGTTACATAGTGGCCGCAGTAGCATGGCTTCGGATTCGTGGCCGGCGGTTTTCGTTCAGTAGCGGGTTCGATCCTTGGTCGCTAAAGACCCGCTGTATAGCCGGGGCAGATGCACGTTAAATCTGTCGGGGTCCACAGTCCTCCCGTTGTCGTGGGGTGCCAGCTCAAGTGTCGTCCTCGTCACTTGTCCGAGGTTCAAAATTACGAGTCCGTCGTCAATAGCCCTCGTGTTGCTTCTAGCGTGACGTTAATAGAAACTAAAAAATTTATAAAAAGATAAACCATTTTTAATTGTTTAATTATATTCTATTGTATTCTGTATGAAAAGCGGCAGAATTGTGAATTATCCTTGAGAATATTCCATGTCAAACTTTTCAAAAAAATAGTATTTTGATTAATAAAATGTTTGAATGCTCGAGTATTCAAGGAAATTAAAATAATTCTGTCAGCTTAAAAAAGAGATTTGTTTTATCTTACTTTTATCTTAAATGGCTTGTCTTTTATATTCTTATTTGTTTAACTGTTGTCAATGAATTAATAATTATAAATAGTTTTAAAATTCTTGTAAAGTATCAAATCAATGACTATCATATAATATTACTTTATATTAAACCGTGTAATATAATACATTAGATTATTAAAAGTAAAAAAAAACAATAATAATATGTTTTTTTCTAAATTCAAATTAGTGTTCTATCGATCAAATATGTATCATTAGCCTGAATACACTCCTGACATTAATTTTCAAAAAATTAATCCCGCTTTAAAAGTACGGGATTTTTGGAGGACAAAAAAAAATCTTTAACGGACGTTTTGATTAGAGTTCTATAACGGAAGGTGTATGAAGTGTATAAGAAAAATGTGAGATATTTGAAAGACAGAATGTCTGAAAAGGGTATTTCGACTTTGATCCTATCTCTAAAAATCTTACTTCATTAAATGGCAATCCGTTGGTGAAAGATCAGATGAGTCCGGAGATGACTACAGGATCTTATCACCTAATTCGGTGGTTTCCAATATTCTACTCTTTTCTGCGGTAATTAAACGGCTTCTCTTGCCTTATGGATACCTATTGCCTCTCTCTGGATGAAATAAATTAACAACCATGAATTTTGAAAGTCACATTTTAATTTCGTCATTGATCTTTAAAGATATTTAAATTTTTAAAAAGCTTTTCATATATATATATATATATATATATATATATATATATATATATATTGAGATATATATATAAATTTTGGAAATTGGCAACGATGGTTTTAAAAGTACTTGCAATTATGATATAAATCATAAGTTATCTAAAATAGAAAAAGAATTTGGGAATGAGTTAGCTAAATAACCTACAACCAACTGATAAAACTGAAATATTCTGGAATAAAAATTATGTTAAAAATTCGATATAAAAACCAACGTTTTTAAAAATAACGTTTTTATATGGTGGCAAAGTTTATTAAAGAAAATTATTGAAATATTAGTTAAAACTGTCAGTTATTTTTAACTCTAAAATTTACTTAAAAAGAGACATTTGTGAGCGTATTAAAAAATTCATAATACTCATAAAATCAAAACATGCATTTGAAAGTTTGTAAGCCATTCTATTAAAAAAAATGGGAACCAGAATTCAGAAAAAATTATTGTGTTAAGACACGGCGGCAAATATTGGAATCTTTCTTTCTTGCGAATGGTTACTGACTGAAAGTCAGCAACCCTTACTATCTCCCCTTTGTAGTTTTACGATACCGCATGTGGCATGGGGAGTACCCAGTGTTCCCAGAGGGGGAAAGAAATTTTTCCCTCAATCCTAAAAGCGCCGAGGGGAAAGAATATTTTGACTTATTAAAATTATTGAAATATTAGTTAAAACTTGTTGCAAATGTCTAAATATTGCATTGTTAGGCGAGTACGAACGATTCCCAAAATTTCAAAGCTCTAGCTTGATGGGAAGTTGGTTAAATTAACGATCGAAAATTTGATGACACACACACACACTCACACACACCAAGTGAAATTCAGAAAAACGTCTTAATAAAATCACTACGGGTAAGTCTCCTATAACACTGTAGATAGGTTCCTAAAAAATGCCGTGTTGTGTAAAATCGTGTTATATGAGACCCAGAGCTAATACAAAAAGTTGGATTACACTCCAAAAACTTATTGAAAACATTTTTTATATATATTTCATATAAGTAAATTAATTCTTATTAAAAAATATATGTGTATTTGTAACACTCAACGAAACGAAACAAAAACTGTTTTTGTTTTGTTTTTTGCATTTAATGCGGTCTTAATTTAATTAATTTCTTCCTCATAACAGTTCAGTACAATCAAACGAGAACATTTTCGGTTGAACGTTAACACTTTCACTTTTAGAACCATTTTCTTCATTTAGGTTTTTTGTGTATCTTCTATCTTCTTCGAAAAAATCTCTAATTTTCGTTTGTTTGTTGCTTCATACAAGGTCATTGTAGAGTTCACGGTATGGAGATATATTTGTAGCTCCCTTTTGAATGTTTGTCTTCTTTCAGACGAAGGGTCTGCATTGAACAAAAATGATTCGAGATATTTTGCTAAGCTTTGGCCTTCTTATAATTTTTAGTGCTAAATTATTAACTTTACAATCTTCATTGGAGCTATAGTTCCTCAGAATCGATTTGATTAACAACTTTGGATGCCATTTCCATCAAATCCGCTTCGTCAACTTCTTCCACTACTAATTATTGAACTTCCGCAATTGCCATATCCACAAAATCTTCTCCTCCCATCGATTTTTCAAGTTCTAATATGCCGCCAATTTCAATTTCGCACCGAATCTAGCACGTTTTCTATTTCAACTGAAGATGGTCATACTTCTTCCAACATGCATTTAATGTTTATATGTTTAATTCTTTCAGCGAAGAAGATATTATGCCGATGCAGTCCTTAACTGAAAATTGCTTCCAAGTATCCATTAGATTAATTGATTTCGAATCGGTTGCTTCTAAAATCCGCTGTAATGCTCTTCTTATGTAATATTTTAAAGGTATGAATAGCACTTCGATCCAACGGTTGGAGCAATAAAGTGGTGTTAAGTGGCAGGAGTACTACTTTGACATTGAAAGGTCTCTTGACATGGGGCATTATCTAATAGTAATAGCTCCAAGAAGCAAAAATTTTCTGCATTAAATAATTTTCGACGTTTGGCCCAACGAAATTTAAAAACAAATCTTTAAATAAATTTTCAATTACGCAAGATCTTGGATTTGCTTTTCAATACACCGTTTAGGTGTTTTTATTTACACCTTTAAGCGCCCAAGGGGTTTTAAGGATTCATAAACCAGCAAGCTATTTTTTTATAAAGTCACCCAGCGCATTATTGCACAACAGTGGAGTTATAAAATAGTTAAACACCTTAAACCCGGGTGCATTTTTCCAACGCATTACTGTGTAAAAGTAGCGAGTCATTTACTTAAATTTTTCTAAAATTTTAATTTTTTCTTTGTTTTTAATATTTACTTTTTATTACTTAAAAAATTTGTTTATTTTATATTCTGCTGTTTCTTGTATTAATTTTTCTCGAACCTCTTTATACTTTTATGATAAACTTATTTAAAAGTTTACTTAATAATATGCGACGAATCTATTATCACCCAGCTCGTCTGTCATGTTAAATATAACTTTGGTCGCAAATCTATAGTTTTCAACTTAATTCCAAGCACAGATAAATTAATTAAAATAGTCACACAAATATAGTACAAGAACGTAACCCATTACTCATCACAGCCTTATTTATAGTTTCTCTAAAAAGGGGAATGCTCTTTACTAGTTCGCGGTCCTACACACACGGATACTAACATGTTTTATAAAATATCAAAGGTTTTTCTTATAAGATACGATACGAATTAATTCCACAACGGAGAAACTTCGACCAAACAGCTTCGGGTCCGAATTCCTATAGATTACATAAACACGCAAATAACTCCCTCTCTATTCAAAGCTTTTACACCTTTGACATCTTTTAACTACCACTATCTCCTAGAGGCTTGCTTTCTTCAGATAAATGTTGGCATCACTCAGCCGACGCACCCTAGCGATAATTTTTCTCTCCTATGGGGTTTAGTGTCTTCGGTAAAAACGGATGACGCACTCCCGGAATACTCTTGCGATTTTCCTCTATTTCCGAACCTTCTTGTCTACCTAATTTTACTTTGTTACCATTTTTTTTAGAGTGATGATCTCAGTTTTACCTTGTTTGGCGCAGCATAGCCACATCTGGCTCATATGCGCAATTAAATTTTACCCAACTCTCACTTATACAATACTACCACAATCTTTTTACTACCGCAATTTCTCTATTTATCTGCAATCTTTGTCGTTTTTATACGATTTAATTATATCTATTCATTATATTTCTAAAGTTGACTTAATTTGCATTACCACGTTTCATTTGGCTGCTAAAGAGCAGGAAATTTAGGTATAAATTCAGAAAACTCCAGATGTTAGTTAAGAGATGTTTCGTGAATATAGCGCCTGTAATAAATTTACTTAATAACTCCATAAAAATTTTAATTATTATATATATATATATAAACATGTGTGTGTGTGTGTTTATTTATTTATTTCAATTTTCAGAATTTTTCCAATTTCTGTTTTTGATGTTATAACCATTTTTCAATAACATATTCTGTTGATGGGAATAGTTAGACCTATAATTTTAGAATCAGCTTTACAGTCTAAAGCATGTAATAACTTTTAATACATCATTCTCCATTTTGTATTTGTTTATATATATATATATATATATATATATATATATAAACAATGATTAATATTTTCAAATAAGACATATCTTGTATATCATTTTATATATCTGAATCAATATTTTTTATTTGCTTGGTTAATAAAATAGTTTAAAAAATTGTTTCTAATCTTTGATAGAAATTTAATTTGTTCTGTTTAGTTTTATTTTCTAGTTACGCATTCAACAGCAAATTATTAATTTGAAGTAAAAAATTGATTAAATCAACAAATGTTAATTCAAAGTAAGATTTTTATAATTGAGAATAACAATTTTCTCGTGTTTGTCAACTAAAGCAAGGATAATGAGCCCGAATAAAAAAAAATGTCCACTTCATGTATAATGCCTTTTTCTGTAATTGACTTATCTATTACGTTTTACTCTTATGATTTCAGAGAAAAATACGAAGGTTCTTCGAAATAATTGCAGTCAATTATCTGCTACAAATGTTTTTCTTCTTCTACCAATCTATGAGTTCACCTCTGTAAATATTAGAAAACAGGATAATTAAATTTTTAAAAAATTTAATGGTAGAATGGATTTTTATTCAAAGCATATTAAACGAAATGTTTCATAAAACAAAAAAATTTTTAAAAAAATTTACGTAACGTATTTGTTTCTATTATTATTATTATTATTTAAATTTCTGAATCACAAAACTGATTAGTTTATTTCTCATAAAATGAAATGATTTATTTATTGAAGGTTAGTTTGTATTAACTTCACTGCGTTCCTTGTTTTTTTACGGAATGAGAGTATTAATAATCGAATAATTTCCCGTAGACTCAAATTATAAATAACTCATTCTAATTGGGAAAGCATAGCTATATTTTCTCTTGTTTCAGTTTTGATAAAGTATTTGGACCTGACTCGCATCACTTTATTTTGCATAGACAAAAGCATATTCAACATTTGTTTAGATTTATTTTGTCCAGACGCATTTTTTTTTCTCCATTCTAACGTAGAACTCTCATTAGTTGCATATATTTCAGAGAAGCACCCAAGAGCGCCATCTGCCGAGAAAACTGACTAGTTACTTTAGAACTACTAAAGAGATGGACCATATGCAGGGGCGTAGCGTTGAGGGACGGGAGGAAGAAAGAACCATGGTCCCGTGTGACACAGATGTGGGGAGCGGCCGAGTCGGTTCATCCTGTCTGTAGCATCACACCATTATCTAAAGATCAGATTACTCTATTGTCATCGGGACTTAAGCAGAATTTCAAGGCAATTGAAGTGGTTCAAAATAGAGTTGTAATTTGTAACCCAAACAAATATACTTATATTTATGTAAAGTTAATAAAAGCCTGTTAAATATTCGTATTTTGTTCAAAATAAAAATAAATAAATTTCACTTTTGGAGTTTCGAAACGGATGCGGCCGGTCTCGATCCTCTGTTGCCACGCAACAAATGCAATTAGTGCGTCCGTTTGAATTTTTGAATCGAGCAACTCGTAGATATTACGTGTTCAGGTGACATTTAATTTCAACTTTTTTTGTTATTTCGAAGAGTGGTCCAGTGTTAATATTGTTTATTTAATAGTTTGATAAAGTTTCACGTGTACCTAAATTCGTTAATTATTATGAAGTCAAGTTTATTTGTTTTATGCGATTCGTCGTATAAATATGTAGAAGTGTGTGGCCGCGGTAACCTAGTGGTCATGGTTTTGGATTCGCGACCATTGGTTTTCTTTCAGTCGCTGGTTCGATCCTTGCTGCCGAAGACCCGCAATGTAGCTGGGGTTGATGCATGTTAAATCTGTCGGGGCCCAAAGTCCTCCCGTTGGCGTGATGTGGAAGTTAGGAGAAGGGGTGCCAGATCAGGTGTCATCGTCACTTGACCGAGGTTCAAAATTACGAGGCCCGTCGCCAATAGCCTATGTTGTTACTAGTGCGACTCTAATAAAAACTAAATTAAATATGCATGAGTGTTAAGGTAAATGTTTTATTTATTCACTTTTAAACTTTTCAATGGCTTTGCATTTTACTCGAGTTGAATGTTATTGATTCGTATTAACGTATTAAACTATAAGTAATTTAAAATTTAGGATTCACATTGGGTGGTAGAAATCTACGTACGCTACTGACCATAATTCTGAAACACGTTTAAGCGAGACGAAGACAGCATCTTAATTCCCCACACATCTCACTCTTCCATCTTCCACATCAAACCACTTTAGGATCTGGAGGCTTGGTTTCATTTATTAGGAGAAATTTTCGTCTCAAACAACATAAAAAAAGATCCCAAAGTGTTAGTTGAAAGGAAAATTAACAGAGCCCAAATTTCTTTCATGTTTATTTTTTAAAACATATTGACAAATAAATGCATTCAATTACATGGTATTTTACAACGTTTTTCTGAATTTCACTTGGTGTGTGTGTGTGTGTGTGTGAGTGTGTGTGTCATCAAATTTTCGATCGTTAATTTAACCAACTTCCCATCAAGCTAGAGCTTTGAAATTTTGGGAATCGTTCGTACTCGCCTAACAATGCAATATTTAGACATTTGCGACAAGTTTTAATTAATATTTTCTTTAATAATGCAGTTTAGCCCAAACACTTGGCGCGATTTCAAAAATTGGCACCAAACTTGGCGTTTTTTTTTTTTTTTTTTTTTTTTTTTTTGGGGGGGGG
>BMAW01005548.1:0-28898 GCA_019974015.1 Nephila pilipes
AAAAAAAGTCATTTGTGAGAATTAATTAACTATTTAAATGTTTTATCTATATCAGCCTGTGCAAATTTAAAACTTTCCCGGTTTACTGATAACAGAAAGAATCAAAATGCATAAAAATATCATATAATATCCAATTAATATTTTAAGAGCTGTGCATTTTTCAATGCACAGCTCTTAAAATATTAATTGGATATTATATGATATTTTTATGCATTTTGATTCTTTCTGTTATCAGTAAACCGGGAAAGTTTTAAATTTGCACAGGCTGATATAGATAAAACATTTAAATAGTTAATTAATTCTCACAAATGACTTTTTTTATGAATGTTAATTGAAACCTACTAACAAATTCAAATTAAAGTATAAGAAATAATTAGTAAAAAAATAAGATTCTTGACGAAAAGTTTTAAAAAAATCAACAAAAAGGCAAATTACTTCAAGGAAAAAAATATCATTGAATAAGTTATTTTATACTTTTACGAAACAAAAACTTCAAATCCTTATCTTATAATTAAACTTATATCCTAGAGTTTTCGTTTTCATTTTTCAGAAAAAAATACTTTTTTAAACGTTTTTTATGCTTAACTTTTTACATAGAATGGCTTACATAAATACAAATTAAATGCAAATGAAAGTAAAAGTAAGTTCTCACTGTTTGCTTCATTTGATACATATAAAGAAACGGTACTGCATCTATGTAATAGAAATTCTTGCAATGATAAAATACGTAAAACATTCTTAAAGTTAATGAGGGGATAAAAGAAAGAGAACGGGGGGGGGGAGATAGAAAATATTTCAATTGCTTATAATCAACCTAAAATCTTATCATTATTTTGAAAATGATTCGAAATATTTTAAGAAGTAATTAGAAACAAATGAAAAATAAAGCCTCTAACGCATTACATTTAAACACACATATATTTTGCCAGCAAACACCATGCATAAACTGCTTCTATGTTGCTTAATAATTAAAATTTATTCGAATGTATCAAAAATGTTTTCATTTTTTGAAAGTCTATATGTGAAAGCCTGTAGTTGACTATTACTTATAAATATATATTGATCAAATGTAAATTGTTAGATTAAATTGTATACGTTCCTCTATTTTCTATTAATCCTCTATTATACCTTTTCATTTTATTTCTTTCTGGGTTACATATTAGTTGATATAGATATCGTAATTTTATCCATCTTAAGACACTATTTTAAATTAGGTCATAAAGTTCTCCTTACAGCTCAAAATATTCAAACATTGATTGAGATGATATGATTAGTGATCGAACACTCTAAAAGGAAGGAATCTTATCCAAAATAGTTTTAAGAGAATAGTTTTTCTAAATAATTTTACGATAATTCTAGATCTCCAATATATAATTGCCGTAAGTTATTTCACTAAGTTTGTTAAATTCTAATGAAATCAAAATATCAAAAACCTTTTATGTCAACAATTGTAATAGTTTTGGTTTTGTAATATAGTTCACAAACATCATACCTACATTTAAGGATTTTGATTTTTGAAAGCAAGAGTTTTCCGAGCCTTTATGAATGGTATTTTTACTTTCATCCCATTTGAATTTTAACCGCGTGAAATAACTCGTAAGTTTATTTTTTTAAATTATATTTAATGTTTCAGATGCAAATAAACGGGTTGCTTATATAAAATATAATGAAATATATTTTGTTTTTCTTAAATAATTCATGGTTTTTTTTAAGTCTGATAGTTCATATGAATTTAAAATAGCTATGTATGTTCAGCTTGCAATGATCATGAGTAAAATATAGGAATGAAAGCAAGCGAAAAAGTAATTTAAAATTACTCAAATTTTTTTTCTACAAAGGTTTTTAAGAAATAAATGTTATTATAATGGTTCCACGTGCAGTTCAATAATTCTACAAATGTTTTTAAAAATAAAAACAATTTTTTTTCTTGCGCTTACAAAAAGTACCTGAATACATAAAACATAAGTTTGTAAAAGCGTCATGTGAGACGAAGAACTATTCTGCATTAATTTTAAGTGGCGTTGTTCTCATTTATAGTATTATACATTTTAGAACCCCTTTATTTTCAATTTTATGAGTATAAATGTATTTAATAGACACTAATAAGTTATTAAATAGCTAATTTTTGCTGAAAAAGAAATATTTCTGGGTTAAACTTTACAATTGAGCAAGTTATCAATCTCCTAATGCCTAATGTACAAAGATAATTTTTCTTTTTAAAGCGCATATTCATCGATCTTAAAAGTACTTTCTGTATTCAATATATAGATTTTAAAATTATTTTTGATGCTCGCAGTTGTGTAAAATTACTTTTGAAGTTATGAATTATACATGAAATTTTAAAAAATAAATACCAATTCAAAATGGTTGAATTCTTAATATCGTTAAAAGCTAATATAATCATTATGGAATTGAAATATAATGATCTATAATATTTATACATTACGTGAAGACGAAATATGTGGTTTCACTTCGTTTAATACTTTAAATTATTTTCATGAAACAAAATAATTTATATTGAAATTAACTAATGAACTAGACTTATGTGAAAACTGTTTGACATTCTGTGAGCTTTGTATCTCATTTTGAAACAATTAATTAATAAAACGATACTTTTAAATCGATAGAAAAATTTCATTGCTTATTTGATATACATATTAACTGTGTGTGTTATTAAGAATATAATACATTATTCTTAAATGTATACCGTGCATATCAACATTAGAAATATACCTCTTTAGAAAAGTTTAAAATTTCTACAGTAGTTTTGTCACTTTACATAAGAGACTATTTTTGGTATATTAAGTAGGTGTAAAAATGTATATATTTCCTAACCAAAATGGAAATAAAAGTTATCTAAAGTTTTAAGAAGTGTGAGAAAAAAGTTGTAATTCTCTGATACTTTCACGAAATATGCTCAAATACGTTTCAGTTTAAATTTAACAAAATCTAGAATCTTAACTGTAAAGAAGATTATTTCCATAAAAGTGGCCATCATATCTATGTAAGACGTATAAATTTAAAAAGTAAAAAAAAAAAAAAAATTAGAAACCTAAGCGACACTCAATATATTCCTCATATATAAGAAAAGACATCTTGGAAATTCGTAACGTTCCTCTTTCGTTATTATAAACGTAGAGTAAGTCCAAAATTTCATTTCTGTTTATTGTTACTCAAGCACTTTAGAGTCTTCAAACAGTTCTAGTAGGTAAATCCTATAGGTATTTTTTACATCTTCGAAGTTACTTAAGATGAAAGAAATAATATTTTCCTGCATCTTTCATTTATTTTCTAGTTCTTAACACAAAATAACCATGACAACCTCTCAGGAGGTAACGAGACTGAGATCCAGTCTTTATTATTAGATTGAACTGTTTTGAGTCTCTGAGCATTGAAGTCATTGCAAAATTCAATTCTTTTTGAGTTAGAGAAACTATCGGAATTTCTCAGTTTTCCGTAAAGGTATTTATTTACTTCGAGCGAAGCGATGCTAAAAAAGTTATTTGTGGGATTAAGCTGTTAAACTAGAAATAGATTTTTATTGGATTTATAAATATATGTGATATTCTTTTTGAGAACAGAATTCCCGATTTTTATCCGAAGAGAATGTTATGAATATTTACTGTTACATTTTGCATTTCAATAAAAATACCTTATTGAGGTATAAGAAATTAATTTTAAACTTATAACATTTTTTTTTATTTATTAAAACGCAAAATGGAGATTATATGGAGATAAAAATAATGTTAAAAATGTGTTGAGAAAAAATTGTTTTGAAGTTTAGTATTAAATGATATTTACGCCTATGGCTTTTGAATAATAATTATTCGATGTAATGGACATTTATATATATATATATATATATATATATATATATATATATATATATATATATTATTTACTTTCTTAATCATTATCTAAGTCCAAATATCACGGTATAAAGATTTTAAATAGATGCATGAAAAATGAAAATCCTGATTATTATTTTTCAGCTAAAAGGCAATTTGTGTATTGAGAACTCCTAGTTTTCTGCTATTTTAAATAATTTTGTATGGATTATTTTGAAAAATTTCCTAAATGAATATTTTTCAGTATAGTAGCTTTAAGAGAAAAATTTTAAAAATTGATTTTTGAATTAAAAGTAATATAACTTTCTAGTTCAAGTTATGCATTTTGTTACAAGCTTTTGATGTATTTTTCAAGTTATGTATTTTTTCTTGTAGATTACTAAATTTATGCAATTTTAAGTACACCAATGAAATTGGCACAATTTGATTCAAACTCTAATAGTTACAGCGTCCCCAAACTCCCTAATTACATTCAATATAACAACGAATGGGTCTTCTTCTTTGGAGATCCAAAGCCATATGAATTCATCGATACTTGAAACAAATCCAGGGCCACATAAATTAAGTTATAGATGAATCTATTTATTGGTGCATGGTTCCTTGAAGATTTTAAACATACCTTTGGGGCGAACACTCAGCAAAGCTATACTTACGGTTATCTTTGAAATTTCGGAATTGATATTTTTCGACCCCGTAGAGAAGGAGAGAGTTGACCTTGCTGCCGGCGGCTGTTTTGTACCCTGAAGCAGTGGGGCCGAAGAAAGTTGACCAGTCGTGTTTTGTCGTGCCTTTACCAACCGGACAAAGAAAATCGCCTCTCTGGGGTTGATTATTAAAGCTTTTTAACTAGTTGCGTTGTTATTGAAGAAAGGTACTTCAAAAAGTTCAAATTGTAATTCTTTATTTTTTTTCTTAGTTTTATAAGTTTTTCAAGAATCCGAATGAAAACGGATATTTTTTCTATGTTTTTTATTGCTGGGAAACGAGTTGTCACATTTCTGTCAGAGCTCCAGCAATGGGTACTCTATTGCTACAATCTTTAACTTTACAATGTCACTGCTCATTCATTTCAAGTATAATGGCATGTTTGATTATTTATTTTCATCGGAATTAGAAACAACACGAAGACTATTGGTGATGGTCCTCGCCAGTGTCTCATACATTGCGTTTTTCGTGGTGGGAGACAACACTTGAAATTTTTTTATCTGTGTACTCTTGATATTCTAAATCGAGGAACATTGAATTTCCAAAATATTTCCGAAGTTAAATTCTCATGCGTCTAGCTCCAACTAGAATTCCGCATTCAATGTCGGTTAGTTCCCATCATGTGATTATTATTACGTCAGTTCTCATACGAGTCGGTCGAAACAAATCAACGCACTGTCCATTACACATTTCAAACGCTCTGATAATGTTATCTGCATATTTCCATAATGCTATCAAATGATTTTTGGTGCTAGAAAGTATAATTGATGTATATTTAAATTGCTGAACAATTTTGCGTCTTATTTTAATTATATTAAATGACTTTATAGATGAACGTGAAAACATATGATTCACGCAAAAAAAATTATCACGCAAATCATTTCAATTCCTACATATATAGTGATGAAAAAATTATTGTTCTATTTTCCTTGATTTATAAATGTATTCTAATTTTAATAGTTTTAAGTGAATTCATTATTTTTTAATCACTCCCTTTTTACATATAAGTATAAAAATTCTTTCTATTATTATATTCCTGAGGTCACGTCTAAATTCTTAAGTAAGACATAAATTACTGGTGTCAGCAATAAGGAATTCATATTTAATTTTATTAAACCACAGGCATATTAGCATTAAAAGCATATTTATCTTCGAGTCATAACTTAGCGTTTACAGCTTAGTCGTCAATATTTTTCAACTAATCTATGCCTTAATTCCAGTTTAGTTGGTTCTCTTACTGGGTAGAAAAAGTTGTTTCTTCAGAGCATAGCATAAATTCTGAAACTTATACTCGCGAGATTCCATCTCACTACAAAAAAAGTGCTTACTTAAGACCCGGACTATTATTTGTTTGGTTTTTCTTGACATTTATTTGGTACTTTTACAAAGTAATCTGAGGCCCTTTTTTTCATTGCTTGGAGAGGAATATCAGTTTTGACAAAAAGTGTTTAATGAGCTTGTTTCACGCGGATAATCAAAAAAAGATTTTCTCTCCAAGGTAAAGAAGAATGAAAAATAAAAGAATGTAATTTTTTTAAGCAGGGGTATTTTGTGGGCGCAACAGCTTTGAGGTGTTATCGTAAAAAATACTTGTAGGATTTATTATGAGAAGCTATATCGAAAAGGAATTAACTTACG
This sequence comes from Nephila pilipes, assembly GCA_019974015.1. NCBI lineage: Eukaryota > Metazoa > Arthropoda > Arachnida > Araneae > Nephilidae > Nephila > Nephila pilipes. The sequence goes on from BMAW01005548.1 coordinate 6,192, forward strand.
ACTTTTTTCTTTCTTAGAAAAGTGTTATTTTTCATGCATTTCTTTCATAAATAAATTAATGTTGCGTCATATATTAAACGTTACTTTTTTCCATAGAGGTACTCGGGCTAAGTAGTTTCCTACAAAACCAAATAAAACTAGCAGTCAGTTACTGATTAACTGGATTTTATCAAAAGTACTAGCAAAATCCAATACCTTATCCAAGTAATTTAATGGAATTTAGTCAGTATTTAAAATAAAATATAATTTTTTTTTCTGTTTCAGATATTGACCAATTTATAGTATATTCTTAGCTCTAATAATAAGAAATAGCTTAAGAATTATTGAAAATTCTGTAACAGAAAACTCTTATTTCATTTCAACAATTCAAAATTATGCAAAATTCATTTTTAAAACTCTTAAATACATGTAGCAATGTAATATTACATAGAATGATAACAATATCTTACGATTTTCCGAATTAAAGTAATTTAATGGAATTTAGTCAGTATTTAAGTAATTCTTTTAGAAATGACCTAGAAAGTTCACCTTGAAAGAAATAGCTTAGTTATTATTGAAAACTTTATAACAGAAAAAGCTTATTTGATTTCAACAATTTAAGATAGGCCTTGGGAAAACCGTTTATTTTTAAATCAGAATTTCACTTAAGGAAATCATTCATCTGAATTCATTCTTTCTCTCTTAGTATTTCTTTCTTATATCTTCCCTTTTCAAAAAATTTTTTAAAGTAACTTACCCTATAAAACGTAGCTCAGCTCAATTCATGCCTATTCTTATAACATTTTTCAAAACTCAGTTTCCCCTACCACTTTGTAATTTGAACAATGATTTATATTACTGGCCTCAACGAGCTATTAGTCATGTGAGATAAAATCAATAATCATAGCTAAATGTAGATTAATCAAAATGGTGAAAGGAAATTTATGAACAGGCAAAATTCAGATGAAATTTCCGTATATTTTAAAACAATAATTTCGAAATTTTTCTAAAAAATTCGTCAATCATACAAACGTTTGGAATCAATCGAAATATTTTTCAAGAACTTGTAATTTACGATGAATTCAAGTTGTTAAAATAATTTCATGTAGAATATAAACTACACAAACTTTGAAATTTCATATTTTATTAGTATTAATTAATTCTACTTCAATAAAATTGCTATTTCTCGTTCAAAATTATAAATTTTCAACTCATACTTCAAGTACCTAATATTGTTTTGCTCTTCATTATTTATTTGATAGTTGCTTATAACACATTTACTTCGTCAATTACAGTTGCGTAATTGCAGTTTGATAAAACACTTTTAAGTTTAAAATCTTTTTTTCCATTAATCTATGATCATTTCAAAAGTTATTTAATGATGGATTCTCAAGCATATTTTTCTTTAACTAACCTCTGAGGCTACTTTACTATGATCCTTGATATGAAATACTTATAAAGAGAAAGAAGAAATAGAGAGGTTGGGCACATTCATAAGGAAACACAAAATATTGATTCCGGTAAATGTGATGTGATAAACCGAGAGTGTATAAGACGCGGATCCTGTCACAGGAAGCTTACATGAATTAGATCCAGTGCTTTGAAATCTTGTCCTTAGAGTTAATTGGAGGAGTTGAATTCTTTATTATAATACTTGGTTGGGGACGCGATTAATTATCAGCTGAACTTTATTTGATATTTCTTATTCAGGATTGAATAAACTGATCAATATGATGGTGACGTTGGAGTTTAATGGCGCAAGAGCAAGATGTGGTCATGCTACTCCAAAGAAGGTAAAACTGGAATCTAGCCGCTTGAATGAGTGAGTGATAGAATTTGTAATGGCGCTATAGGCAGAAGTGGCCCTGCTGAATCAAACAAAATAAGTGAACGGGTGTAAAGCTAGTAAAGTGTAATACTGTGATCTGGGAGAATGAAAAAATTAAAAAAAAATGGTTGAAAAGAAGGAGGATCGAAAATAGAGAGAGATTGCTAGGGTACCCCGTGAGCGCGTCACCTTTGTTTACTACAAACAGTTAACACCATGGGAAATAAAAATATCACTAAGGTATCTCGGGGGTAAGGTATCTTCTCCTAACATATTCCGAGGGGCAGATTTCCCAGTTATACCCCCAAACACTGGGTACCCATTTCAGTCGTCTGTTATGATATGAATGAGATAAAGTGGGACTGTTCTTTCACAATCGGTCACCACATACGTGAATAAACTGATCAAATATTTTGGTTGATTGTTATTGTGTCACTGTCTCTTAATAATAACAAAGAAAATGCATAATTTATAAATTACAGATTTAAATTTACATATAAATTAAATGAGTGAAGCTAGTGCTTTAAATTAAAAACCTATACAGAATATCATGATATTTGTTTCAAAAACTGTTTTAAAAATTTATATCCCCGTTTTGAAGTTGTATGATAATCGGTGAGGACATCTACTAGAAAGAGTGTAAAAAAAAGAATAATATCGCAATTCACATCTTAAAAACAAAACAAACAAATGAAGATAACATACATTATCTCATAAATACTGACATATTTAGTCAATATAAACTTAAACTATTCTAATTTTGCATTACCTCTCTAAATCTCATCATTGCCATGGTAAAATGTTAGGAATGTAATCAACCTCGTGCATTACGGGGAATGTATGAATTCTATGCATGAAAGCTGTACCGTAACTGGAACTGAGAGATATTGTGAAATCCCTTACATTACAGGTAATGAAATAAAATGTCACTAAAAACATTAAATAATCATTGACGAGGAAAAATTTGCTATATAAGAAACATGTGGCTCAGAAAGTGAATATTAGTTTTCCATTGAAGAAATAATTAAATTTTTTTTTGTGGAAATTAAATTACAGCAATCGAAGACAAAATAGTTCTTCACTCTAAAGATAAAGGAAACTGTTCATTTTAAATTTTTATATGATTATTTTTATATTATGATATAAAAATAAAAGAACAGTATATATTATGTGTTTTTCGTGGGCTTTTTCTAGACATAAGAAATACATTCTAATACACAACCTCATAATGAGGAGTAAACTCTTACAAAATTCATCTAATTATTAATGGTTCAAAACATTAATTTGGAATTTTTTCGTTCACCCAATAATTATTTAAATTCTCATTTTTTTAAGAAAATTCTGTACATACAGGAAAAAATAATTGCAGTAAAAATGTTTTAAATGAGATAAAGTGATGCATCAGCAAAAGTATGAGTTGAAAGTTTTTTCGAAATTGAAAGTTGAAGTTTCTTCTTTTTTTATAAATATACCTTTTTTTTCCTTCTACATTGATATTTACTGCTTGTATTTTAAAGAAACTTTTAAAATATATTAAGATTTATTTTGAGAAGCATGGAATCCCATTTAGTATTATTTTTTTCGAAATATCAATTACAATACTAGACACCGTATACTATTTTGATGAGCTGCATGGTTTAAATTGAGTTCGTTTTTCTTTTAATTGTATTTTATTTATGCTTGAAATAACTATTTAAGATGTGTAATATTGTTTTAAGTTAATATTTTTATTTGAACAGTTGGTAAGGAACGAAAAATAAACGTTAATACAAAAAAAAAATTATTGTGGTTGTAAAAAAACTAAAACAGTCAGTACATGGAGTAAACTTAAAATTGAAGCTGTGGTAAAAATAAAGAAGGAAAGCTTCAACGAGGAAAGAAATATACACGGTTATCGGACTTACAATGTAGAAATATTTTCAAGTGTCGTTGAAATTCTTAATTGCTTATTGTACTTTTTACAACTCATATAACTTAAGGGAGGGTCCAGTTTTGGTTTCCTTTCCAAAATATTGTTAAAATGTACAAGTTGCAGTTTCGTTCACGGCATTTCATCAACTAAAAGAGAAAACGAGGCCAATAATCAGTTTATATTAGTACTTTGATTTACGCGATCAACATTTATTGAAAAAGTATCTTCTTTGGAAAATGCAAAATTCCAATGAATGTTTCAATGGTTGCTCATGAAGAATAATTCCAAAAGACATTTTTGTCGACCATGTAACATTTGAACTGGATGCATATATCGGTTACTCATTTTAATGATGGTTATTAGGGAGTGTTAAAAATATTACATGCATTAGATATGATTCCTGGGAAGTATACATTCTAAGTCGTTAAGAACTTGCCGTTAGTGGTAGGTAACTCTTAATAATATTAAATACCATTAGCAAAACTGGCCGGGATAAAATTTAGAGCTGCAAGGAAGTCTTCATATGACTTCCGAGTGAGAGAGAAAGAGAAAAAGAAGGTTTGATTTATAGAAGTAGGGGAAGAAGAGTATTGAGAATATATTTTCTGTGTATCTTTGTTTTCTATGCAATATTTAACTTTAAATACATTTTCAGAAAAAATTGAATTTTTAGTACAGTTATAATTTTTAAAAGATGATAACTCAAAGGGTTTACCGTATATTTTGATAAAATATGGTAGAAATGTTTTTCGTATGTTTTCGAGAGTCTGAATTGGAATATTTGTAATGTATAACAAGATTTATTCACCTTTTAATATATATGAATCGAGAATTTTTTTGGAAACTACGTGTTCTTACTGCGACTGACGATAAGTCTAGAAATCTTGTAGATTATTTAAAACCTCTAGTAGAGGCAGATTCTACAGATGTTATACCTATACATATGCTAAATAATAATGTTACAGATGGAATTTTCATGAAAAAAGGAACATTTTGAAAGAATTAATGTTTTAAAACATTTATTACAACTTAACATTTAAGACAATTTATATATATATATATTATAATTCATGTGACACTAAGTATTAAAAAAATTATTTATACGCTTGTTTAAACATTATGGTTTTAAACTGTCGGATACCTTAACTATTATTTTATATAAAATGAAAAAGTGATAACTATCTTTGTACAGAATAGTATGTTCCAACTTGAATGTTGTTCATTGTTTTGTTTTGCAATTATCTACGAACTTCTGTGATATGAACACAGATTTTTCTTCCAAAAATTACAATAACGCAATAACTAATTCACGATTTTCTGTCAACATTTTAAAAAAAATCTGTTACAATGTATTATATTAACACGAATAGAACACATGAGATCGAAACATTTGCTTTTTAATTTAGCACATTAAAAATATACCCTTTTAGATTTCTACGTCTTCAGAGTTTTAAAATAATCTTTTAAAGAAGCCTAATTATAAAAATATATATTCTTAAAAAATATCAACTTCGAAATGTTATGTGTAATAGGTATATATTTATATTGCAACTTTCAATGGAGAAATATGTATACCACACCTGATAAGAAAAGAGGCATCGTTAGTTTTTTTGAGGAAATTGTTTTTGCTTATTCTCTTTTCATTAAAATCTGATTATACGAGTAGTAAGAGAGGAAAGGAAGTAATTGGATATTTCTGATAGATTACGGGAAATTACACCATAGACAGAAAAACTTCTAGTTTTCGGAAAGAATATATTTCTTGTCCGTTTTTAGGGTTATGAGCCCATAAACATTCAATCATTCTACTTAAAAATTTACATGGAACTTTAGTTTTGGATGGCTGGTCTTGAGCAGCAATTAAGATATGAATAACCTTATCTTATATACATACGTAACTTTTTAACTTAAAATTCCTTGTAGCACATAGTGCATATGGCAGATATTATAGGTATCTGAATAAAATAGAAATTTGGGTCGTTACTAGGTATCATCATTTTTAAAATACAACGAGTCATTAGATTAAATTAAATCGTTACTAATTATCATCATATTTTTGAAATAAACAGAAATGATTTTAGCTAAAAATGATTTAATAACTTTAATTGATTTCATTATAATTACAATTCCTCTGTTTTTATGTATCAAAACTAGCATCGTTGTATTTCAATTAAAAATGACTTTTTTCCCAATATTTGAAAAATAATCTGAAAAGTTTTTCTTGAAATAGTTCTTTAAATGTAAAGTGCCTTTGAGTTAAATGTTCATTATCTAATTCTTATTGTTTCGAAGATGAGAATCAATGGCATGCATAGTTAGAGAATGGAAATACATAATAAAAAATTGTGCGTGATAGTTTCCAAGAAATGTATTATTTATTCATTGAAAACTTAATTCATCTTGAATGTCTGGAATCTAATCAAAGAAGAATCATAAAACAACACGTAATTATAACTAAATGTGTGCAATTTCTATCAACTCTTTTGCATTAAAATAATGTATATAAGTATAATTAATTAATTTCTAAAATATTGAAATGTTTTGTTCCACTATTTTCCTTTCCTTTTTTAACGTTTTGGTGACAATTTTATCTTAAGTATTTCCGGTTTCAAAACATTAACAGTATGTGAATCATTTAATAAAATAACATTCGATAACAATATGTCATATCATTCATGTAAGTTAAATGATTACTTCATTCTCGTATTACAACATACACAACCCTCATTTCCTTTTAATATTCATTGTACCTAGGAAAGATCAATAAGAAATTCCATTTCTCTCATTGATGATGCAATGAATATTTGAGGAGACTAATTATGCCGTAGCTCTGAAAATCAATAGTTATCCGGGATTTATCCCGAATACCTATTAATGAACACAACAACATTAGAAAACATATAAATGCATTCATACGCTTAAAGACGAACAAAATATAATTATTTAAGTATTTAAAGTTAAAGTTTTTCAGTTTACAATGTTGCATATTGTCAGTCGTCGTAAAATACTTACACGATATTGAAATTTTTAATGTGCGTTAGAATTACAATATCCGGTGGTTACGATCAAAAACGTCGTGATCAGCGAAGTTTGAGTAACGAGTTTGATGTCTGGTTCCAACAAAGATGGGCTTTTGGTAAATAATTAAGCCTACTGCGCATTTAAAAATGTTGAAATTCTAAGCCAACATGTAACGTAGTTAAGCAGTTAAAAGTAGTGAATTAAAAGTATAGATAGATCGCTGACTGAAAAAATGAACATAATAGTTCATATTTAAGGAATTGTAAGAATTCCTATCAATACAGTATATTCTTCTCTGATTTAATTATTTATTTAAAATTAGTAATTTTCTGGTTAATTATATCAAATAGAATAGTGAAAGAGAAGAAGCTCCGATGATAGATGTGAATATAATATAAAAAAATAAAAACAATGATACAGATGAGAAGACCATAATTTAGTACATTCATTTAATTTATTTAATAAACAGGATTAACGTTAAAACGTGGAGAAGTATAACAGTAGTGCCCATACGAAGAAGTGAGAATCGTGTTGTTACTTAATCTAGTGATAATGAGTGTGTAAGTGTTCTGTGTGACTCGTGAGTGTGACATGTGTTTGTGTAAATGTGATTGTGCCAGAGGGAATGCGCCAAATATTGGAGAGCTTTTTATTTTTAAATTTGATACTGGCAGAGATGCAAGGTGGCCACAAATAGAGAGAAAGCAATATTTCCACCTGAAAGTGCAATTTATATTCTTGAGCATTAAGTGTACAAGGACCCTCTAGGACCTTTCATTTTAATATTCAGAGTTCAAGAATACTTCCCATATTAAAATACAATGTTCCATGACCGTGGAGAACCACGCATCAATATTTACATTGATATGAACATTGCAATTTTGTGAGTATAAATTTAGGGATACCTTATCTTAGATCATGATCCAACAACACAACATTTTCTATTTTAAAAATATGAATAGTTGTTACATTGAATTTTTAATCCAAAACCTTTTGGAGATATTTTACTTTTTTTTTTTGCTCTGACTAAGTAGATATTCAATTTTCCTGAAAATATATGAAAATTTTCTTACGCTATGTGGTGTCTATGTGAGTGTCCTATGTGGGTGTTTGTTGTTTCATTTAAGTAAGGAAATTCTCCTATTTTTTTTACTTGAGCTTGTTCTTTTTTTTTTTTATTTTTTTTATTTTGGAAAATTGTCATCTTTTATCAATAATTTTAAATTCCTAAAATTTCTTAATAGTTTAATTTATTATTTTGTATATTATTTTTTCCTTTTGATTCGGAACTGTTTTGTTTTATCTTAATTTTTTGGAGTAGTAGTCTTCATGAGAGACCGACTTAATAGGTACAAATCTTTGTAGAGTGAACTAGGCCTAAAAATAAAGGAACGAGAAATAAAGAGAAAAAATTCATTATCTTCTTCATTTTTTTTGCATTTTTGACATGCTTTCGTTCTTTAGTCTGCCACTTCCTAATCCATGACATTCGGCACTACTATTGTATTGGAACACTGGTTTGTGCGGATTATTAAGAATCGATATAGTTTAAATAAGAATACCAAAGATATTTTAGTCAACCTGAAATTTTAAGCAATTAAAAATATATTTAGTATGCTTCTGCACATTCTGAGCCTATGTAGATGATATTTAACAACTGGCAAATTACGTCGTAATTATAGAGATTGAAAAATTAAATTCAAATACTGCACGGTAGTTTAGTTAAATATTTTTGTATTGATGAGTACACAGCAAAAAAGAAAATTAATACCATACAATGATTATTAAAAGAAAAGTGATGATATTCTATTCCATGGCAAGAATAAGTGTTACTGTTTTAAGAAAAAGTATCTGATATTCCTTTGCTTCCGCTATTTTGATCTTATCTTCAAAAATAAGTATTAATTATTCACAAATCTTTATCAGCGTTACATTTTTGTTAGATATTTGGCAAACTTTTCAGAAACCTGTTCCTCCGATACTTCCTATTTTATTCCTCCTTCTTCTTCATTAGTTTCTATCCCCTGTACCTGAGCGTCTTGTGGGTTCACACAGCTTTCTCAACTCATAAAAAAGATTTAAAACCGAATCCGTAGAAGAAAATGAAACGTCCTAGCCCTAACCGGTTGATCTGTGCCGGATTATAGATAGTTCCTAACTATTGAATGCCGCATTAAAGATCCTGTACTGGAATAGAATACAATTATTTTGAGAAAATTTCTGTCGGAATTAAAGTCAGTGATTATAAAATGCTCAATTGACGTAATTCTACTGTGTTACTTATTATGGTGCAGGAAGGATTATTCAAATATTTAAGTACTTAAAAATCAAACATTTAAATTCAGTTCAGAGATTTAACAAGAGTATTAAAAGTCAAAGGTTATAAAAGTTCCATTTGCATAATTCTAATGTATTATACATTTGGGGTAAGTGAAGTATTATTGAATGCATTAAATGAATGAAATTAAACACATAGATAAATTAAAGAAGTTTCCACAAATAACTTGATTACTTACCATATAAGTTATATTAATTTAATCGGAAAATCATTAAGGTAAATATTATTGATAATTCAAACATATTTTTAAATATGGTTGAATAAAATTACTTAAAAGTATTGAAATAGAAATATGCAATGGCCAGAGCTGTTTAAAATACGTATAAAACATTTTTGCTTTTGTAGGTATTTTTTGAACAGTTATAAAATTATATATTATTGGGGGAATTCTAAATTGAATACTTTTACTGGATACATACATTAGAAAATTTTTGTTTTTACATTAAAATTATAAATGCCGAACAGCAATAAAAATATTTAGAAGCAATTACAACTCATATAAAATACATATGGGAATTATTTTAAAGCTTATAGTGTAATGAAGTATTTAGTTATATGAGAATACAAACTAAACTATATCTGAAAAAAAATATCTGCAAAATATTTCTATAATAATTAAAAAAAAAATTTCTAATTTTCAAAATGCATACTAATGAAGACGAAACCAGGAAGTCATATTTATATAAATACCTTTAAGTAATTGAAGCATAAATATACTCTCAATTAATAAATACAATTTCTAATCTAGTAACTTAAGCACTTTCTGTTGGTAGTTATTGCATTCATAATGTTTAAAAGCTATTTTGAACTACTTAAAAACGGAAATTAAATACATTTTTTTGCATATTTTATAATATATATTACAAAAAAGTAAAAAAGCAAACTAGATAAAGTTTGAAAAAGTTCCAGTAAGCTACATAGAGAAATGTACCTTTTCTGATTTCCAAAAACAACAGATCTTTTGAAGGAAAAAAGCGTTATTTGACCAACATAGCTTGTAAATCGTTTATCGAATAAAAAACAGCGTCACTAATTCCGGCAATTAAAGTGATTCAGACAATTTCTATTGCCGGAAAGAATTGTTGTGAAAAAAGATTAATTACTCAAACAAGCAGTTATTTGGATGACTAAATCAGAGCAAGGGACGTGAAAAAAGTTAGAAAATTATTGAGAATCTAAATTTACTGAAGCGATTAAATTGTCAGCGATCATGCAAGTCTTTAAAAGCTGTTCAAGGAATAAAAATTTTAACAAAACTCACGGGAGTTGGAGAAAGAAGAGGAAAAAAAGGAAAAAAAAAATGGTGGAAGAATTAAGAGATTAGTAAGACTTTGCGACAATAGAAATTTTCTTGTACAAAGCGCATCCAAATCATTCAATGCTGGATCACTAGAGGAATATAAAATCTTGTAAAAAAAGAAATGTATAAAAAGAATAGTAAAATGAAAGCTGAGCACGACTTTTGACTTGATGTCAATATAAGAAATAATCATGCTTTTCTTCCGTTTAATACATACTTCACGATCCTTCAAGAGAATGAATTATCAGAATTTAAAAACCATACAGTTGTGTACGGTTATTTTTCAATTTTATTTTGCTAATTTATAGTGTTATAATTCGCACTAAACTGATGTTAATATGTAATTTTCTTTTGGCTCTTTGAGAGATCAAAGGGTGGGGGATAATGACATATAAGGTAGGAACTAAATTATTTTTTTAATTTAATAACTCACAAATTGTAAGGAGCATTTTAATTTTATAGTTTCCCCCAAAATACTTACAAATTAATATGTTTATGCTCAATCGATAATTGATTTAAGGATCCAAACTCTACTATTTGATGAAATTTGGTAAAAACTATTAATAGAAATATAAAAAATTTCAATCTTTCTTAGACAAAAGAACACAGAAAAGAATATAAACAGGGAACTGTATGTATAAAGTGTTTTAAACTCATTCCCAGCTACGGAACAATTTCATACAAGTACACGTCATGTTATTCGTACTATATGTAGGTAAGGAGTTCGTTTCTTCACTTTATAAATACTTTATAGTATATGTACCGTTACTTTTGATTCGTATCATAGTACTTAAAATGTTCATAATGAGATTTTATATTATCTGACATTATTATATTATGGTATTATTGCGTATCAAGCCCATTATTTTACCTTTTATGTAACAAAAAAAATACAATACCAGCATAATTCATATGTACCAACTGCTGTTCCTTTAATTTTATAAGCCACTCAAAGTGCTATAGTTTTAGGCGGATTACTTTTCAATTTCTTATCGTATCTTTCAATTTTAATTACGTTTAGTTTAAATATATTCAATTAATATTTTATCGAAAGCTTTAATTTTAATATCGGAAAAGTTTACAATTTCATTTCTCGATATTTCATCGTTTACTTTAATTCTTATATATAATCGAGTAATTTAATAATAATTATAAAAAGAACATCTTGGATGACTAAATATATTCTTTACAAAACTTTGTATAGATTTTTTTAAATTTTTTTTTATTAGCACCTGGTTTATGTAACAGCATACTAAACGTAAGAAGCCAAAGTAGATGAATAAATTATCGACAGGAATTATACACACGTGCACACACATACATATATATATAATTGAGTTAGTAACCCAACCATAAGAAAAGAAAAAAAATGATAAAGTATAACAATGAAAGAGCTGGAAAATTCAAGATACCACAAAAATACAGTTCCATAACATTCAACAAGAAAAGTTCAACAAATATTTTCCTATCGCGTGCGAGCCATTTAACAAAAGGCACGTTTTCAGGCATGAAAAACTAACTACTTTTTCCCTATTTTTGACTTTTAATAGCACCTGAAAAGAATAAAACTCTTTCTAATACACTTTACAAGCTATTTTTATTTCCAGCTGCCCGCGTACTTATTGTAATTTATTCTCACCATTTTCGGAATGACATAGAATTTTGTGGAAATCCCTGTGTTGCCTTAAACGGCATCTAAAGTGATATTTCTTTCGGCAGATATGGGTACATTTTTCAGACTTTTGCACCCATATTGAGTGTAGAAACGATCGTGAACGTAAAAGAAAAGGATGAAATTTGGTGATTTTATGTTCCAGTTTTACGATAGTCTAGAGGCAGAAAGAGATATATTTCTGTATATAAAATTACGTTTCACGCAAAAAGTGGTTAAATAACTCTATTACATTTTTTTTTTCTTTTTCCTTTTGAAGGTGAGAGTCAGTAATACGTCATTTTTTACGCCAATTTTCATGTGTTTTATTTATTTGAAAATATTTAACAGAATTTATGATTCTCAAAATTGTTTGAACTAACGACCTTCAGAATATTTCTGAGTTTCTTTCTGAAAGTATTCAGAAGTTTAAATTTTATGCATGATTCTCTTATTTTCTATAATACTATACTATACATGAATAATTAAGAGCATAATTGTAGCATATAGAATTTCTTTCATTTTCCTCATTCTATCTGTTAACCATTTTTTTTCTCATTCTATTATGTTTCTCATTCTGTCTTACTGATTATAAAATATTTGGTTTGGTTTAGATTTATTAATTTCGCTCAAGAAGCAACATGAGGGCCTTTGGTGACATACCTCGCAATTTTAAACCTCGATCAAGTGACGAGGACATCATTTAAACTGATATCCCTCTCCTGACTTCCACGGCACGTCAGTGGGAGGGCTTTGTGCCTCGACAGATATGACGTATATCTTCCCCTCCTACACCGTGGGTTTCTAGTGTCATAAAGGCTCTACCCCCTAGTTCGATGAAAACTACAATTTATGAGTCCATGAATATGACCACTAGGCTTCTGAGGCCATTGATGATACAAGAAAAGTATTAAATAACATATTTTTTTAATTTAACTATAATTTTTAATTCTATAAATATTCTATCAAGTTTTACTATTGTATGATCTAAGTTATAAAATCGTAAAAAAATACTTTGTTTAATGGTTTATTTTGAAACTACACTCACACACGCACACACACATGTATATATATATATATATATATATATATACATGTTATTCATTCTGTGTCACAATAAATTCTTTTTAATAGATATAGATGAATGTATTTTTTAATATGTATCGTTTTTTATACCTTTGGGAGAAAAGTTTTCGATTAACTCCAGCTTAAATATTTTTTTTAAAAAAACTTTTAACAGGCAACAAAAATGAGAGTAACGATTGAATGTCCAGTTTTTCAAATGAGCAAAAATTAATCAAATTTTTTTGGGTATAGAATAGGAGACCGTTATCTTCTTTAATAATGACATTATGATTTAGGTTTACCTTACGATACAGCTAAAAGATCTCTATTGATTTCAGAAATGCATGAGTAATGAGAGGCATTCATGTAAAAATGTGTTAGTATGCTGATGACCGAAACTCTATGATTATGCAAACAGTTCACTTTCATGTGTGCATGTTTTCTTTCTTAATAGTTAATTACGTCATTTCGTTGCAAGTCCATTGATTCATAAAAGTTTAATCAAACAATGCTGCTTTTTATTCTTGCTATAATCTTAAAATGAGTCCACTGAAATAATTTATTGACATATTTTTTATCCGAGTCTACATCTAATGCATATTAATGAACTTTTCCTCGTAAATAATAAAAAAGTAAGCAATGTCTCAGAATAAATCGATAAATCTTTGTAAAAGGTTGCAGCGAACACGATACTTAAATTTGAAAGATTGGTAAATATTGCTAAATATAAAGATTATATTATAAATTGACTTGCTTCACTAAAATAAACATGTTGTTTTTGTTTCTCAAATGACCCTTATTCTAGATAGGATATCTAAATTCAGTGCATTTAATTATAATAAAAGAATTTTGTACAGATTAATATAAAAAAAAAGCGTAAATTAATAAAAATATTTTTAAACTACTTTTTGTTTTTGTTATATTTTGGTGCATAATTTCAATCTTGTTATTTGATTATGAATGTAATTTATATAAACATGAATATACAAAGAACTCCAAAGATTAAATGTAACTTTCATTTATGAAGGACATTGAACTTTTTTTTGTCAGTATATATAATAACGCATTTATATTCTTACATATCTTCATAAAACCAAATTTATTTTTAATTCATTTTATGTTCAACTAAACAGAACTAATTCAAAGGGTTGTAGCGATTAATTATACGCTTCGGAGTAATTTTAATAATAATCAAAATTTGATAAGTATTTATTTCTTAGATCTTTATTAAAATCTTTGAATTTTAGATGACAAACATAGTTGCTTCTATTTAGCTATTTCTCTTTTAGTAAGATTATTTCTCCACGTGAAATTTTAGGAATAACTAATTGATTTAAAATAAATTTATCTCATTAATTATGTTTATTTTAAAACATTGTGATATTCTTTAATAATTTAACAGAATTCAAAGGAAGGTATGAAAGGCTAATATCGATCAATCGATTCAGATAAATATATGCTAACTGGCAAAACAGTCTTGAATAAGAGTCTTACATTAAATTATCATGGAAAGAAAATTACATTACAATCTATCTAATTTTAATTAAATTTGATTAGTTAGAAAGCTTTATAATAAATACAAAAATGAATCAATCATATAGAATGAAAATGATTTGATTATTTTTTATTGTAGGTTTGATTCTTGATTTGGAATTTTAGATATTCTTATTTCTAAAGGAAATTTATTGATTTAACTAAAGCTCTGGTAATCCAAATTATACACAAAAACCATAAAACGAGGGTTGTTTCGAAAGTAAGTTTTGTCATTTTTATGAAAGAGCACACGATACACCAGATGAAACAAACCACCACTATAAGAACTCACACCTATTTCTGGTTCAATGACGGAAGTAGTATCAGTGAAGGAGGAATGTCGTATGTGCAGAGCTACGACGAAAAGAGGGTAGCAGCAGACAAGCGTGCCCGAGAAGTGACTTAAAACGTGGTTGGCAATGGAAAGGAATGCTGTTATCCGGTATGAATGTGCACGTGGAACTAATTATCAATGAACGTCACAAACCACGTATGGTGGACAGGTCACGTCTCTTCAAATAGTTGGATTTTGGTATTGCATGTTCAGAAGAGGAAGGTAGAGCGTGGAGGATGAAAATCGAAAAGGGTGTATCTCCAAATTCCTAAACAAGAGCAATATTTCTAAAGTATATGGCATGGTGTTAGCGGATAGGCGCATAACGGTGTCAGACGTGGCGTCCACACTATGTATTAATCGTACTGATGTCCATCTAAAACAGTATTCAGGAGCAGTAGGCTGTGCAACAATTTCTCGCAAAGCAGGGCATCGAGTTTTACCAGAGTGGTTTATTCAAACTCATTGCATGCTACGGCAAATGTCTCAATATCAATTGCGACTATATCGGAAAATAGTGAAAGATGTATAGTTTATGATGACATGGTTTATTTTTTATGCTATGAACTTTCCTTGTGAAAACCAAATGACGAAACTTACTATCGGTACATTCTTCGAGTCATACGGAGTGGCCACGGTAGACTAGTGGTAATGGTTTCAAATTCATGGCTGGCGTTTTTGTTCAGTTGTGGTTTTGTTCCTTGGCCGCTAAAGACCCATAGTGTAGTCGGGGCTCAAATTCCTCCCGTTGGCTTGGTGTGGAAGTTAGAAGAGAGGGTGCCAGCTCAGGTGTCATCCTCGTCACTTGAGCTGAGGTTCAAAATTACGAGGTCTATTGCCAATAGGTATCTTATTTCTGTGAGAAAATTTCAACTGTTTCTTGTGTTTCTGTCATGTATATTTTTTGTTGTGCAAATACCTTGTACATTTTGTTTAACATTTATTTCAAAATTATGTAAATCTTATGTTATTTTGTCAATAAATGCTGAGTGCGGGGGTGATTGTTTCCCGGGGGTCCGGTTTGCAGCTCTAAACCCTTTGGGTGAGCTCGGTCCCCTTGGGTACTCTGCCAATAGGCCTCGTGTTACTTCTTGTGCGACGTTAATAAAAACTAAACTCGAGTCATACCGAAAAACAAGAATTTGCTTCCGTTAAATATATTTTTGACACAAATTCCTGAATGAGGTGGAATTAACGTAGAAAGTGAATACTAATGTTGATGTTATATTTGACAGTAAATTCAAATTAAGAGCCACGAATGGGTAAAATGAAAAGAACTTTAGAATATATCTTAATAAGTAAGCGAAGACGAATTGAAAAAAAAATTGAAAAAAAAAAATTAAAAGGGCATTTTATTTATATTTATCATGATAATTAGATAATATATAAACTCAGTTAAACTGGTATATAAACACTACACATAAATTTACAAAGTGACATTTTGTTACGGATGCTGCATAACATTGTATAATTCATTATAATGCGTTTGATTGATATTCTGGCTAGCAGAAATTCTACATGTAAATCTCAACAAGGAAATTGAAACTCATTAAAATTCGGGGAAATAATAAATTAGGCTTACCTTATCTAGATTTTTAGTAGCCACAAAAACCAGCAATATGTTTGCGTCAAAGAAAACTAGAAATTTATTACGAATGAAATAAACGTTTTGAGTTTCTTGTGCTCTCTCAAATTTATCGAAAAAAAAGGATGTAAATGTTGTTCTCGTGGGAGCACACGATTCTAAAATAAATAAGACAGCCTTACTTAAAAAAAACTTTTTCAAACTTAAAAAAACAATAAAAAATATATATATAGTTTATTATTTTCCTTTTCTTTCTTCCAGGTCATAGAATGTATTTGACGGGAATAAATAAATATTTTTTGAATGATTTAAATTGTCTTTAAGACTTTGGTTAGGAAAAAAGCATATGTTAAAAAAAGCTAAAGTTGAAAATTTTTCATTAAATAATAATTGAGTGTGATTAAGTCCCAACTCAATTATCTTGAATGACTAATAACTGAAGGAGATTTATTTTAATTAGTTATATGAATAATACATTTTAACTAATAAAATGATATAAGAATGTTTTTTTTAAAAGAAATGAAATTGCGGGATATTTGTTTTTACAAAAGAAAGAGCTAATGTGTGTGTTTGACAGAAATAAAATACGTTGTGAAACATAATTAGTAATTATGATCTATTAACTACTTACGTGATGAAACAGAAAAGAAGTTGTTGCTCTAGACAGGAGGCCATTTTACGAAGCACAAAAATTGTAACGACAGAAACAATGAAAAGACTCCTTGTATGTTAAATTAAATTTACACTTGATCTTCATGTAAAACCGTTGTGACAAAGGCTCTCCTCAACCAAATCATGATATGATAGTGAAGGCGTTTTTGAGTTATTATATTACGTTACAGATTTCGTCTTCATACCGTAGGGGAAAGCGTAGAGATCCAGTGGGAACAAACATGCTACAACTTTCTTTATTACGCTCTTTGTCATTAATTGAACCAGAATTAAATTTACAGACCAGAGGGTAGAAAATTTCAATACAAATACAAGGCTATGCTATGTTTTCAATAAACAAAGAAAGCAATTTATTTCTTTTTTTCCATCCTTTAATTGAAATGTACATTTTTATTAAAGTAATTAAAATAACATTTATTTATAATTATCTATCTTTATTGAGTCCAATCTTAACCATTACTGAACGCTAGCCTTAAGCAGAAACAATAATATAACTTAAAGCGGACTTTAATTCGAAATTATCGAAAACCGTGCCAAAATTAATTACACCCGAAATGACAAGTTAACAACATTTCGAATCTTCACCACGAAATCAAAAGCCCTGTTTAAACAATCGATAATTGATTACCGTCCTTTTATTCTCATATCCGCGTGCCCATGACACATTGTGCCTGTTGAGGACATATTTATTTCATCCGATTTGGTCGTATGTACCGGAAAGAAGAACACTCTTCAAGCATCATTCATTTATCGAAGGTTCCAGAAAGGAATTCAATTATCTAAGACTGCAGGGAAAGATAATTGAATCTATTCTCTTGCTCTCAACCATTAGTGCTGATAATTCTAGAGAGAATTTTCTATTCAGTATGGAAAGCTCATTAACAGTCCAATTAGTCTATTTTTTAATTTGCAACCACACTGGATACCCTCAAATTAATATAATGGATGCTTCAGTTTCATAGAAAGAGCCTCCGATTCTCGAAATAAAGTAATGGAATACTTTTAGAGATAAATAATATGTAAATATTCATCAGTAAGTAGCGATTCTGCTTTATTAAAGTTTTCATTGTGATAGTTAGTGAGGTGTTACTTTAACATAAGCAGTTAATTAATTCATTAGCTGAAAAACTTCGGGCTACATGAAATAAAACATTTGCTTGATTGCTTTTCACTAAAGGTCAGATATTTTCTGAAAGTGAAAGCTAAACAGAATTTATTAAAATATTTTACTGTTTGCATCTTTCAAAGAAGTTTTTTTTTTCAAGTAGATGTAGTTTCATCTTTTTTTTCCAATTTAAAGGGAAAAAAGTTCTCTATTCAGTGCAAATCATTTAGTGGAACATATTACTAGCCATGTTTTCTTTTCTGTTTGTTACAGAAAAAAATTGTTGAATACTTAAAACGCCAGGGTTCAATAATTACGTCGTTATGCCAAAAACTATACAAATTTTATTTACATACACTCGTTAACTACAAGAAAAAACATGGCGTCTCTCGCTCGAGATTATCAGTTGCTGAATGATCCAATATACTTCGTGCTCTACTAATGCAGCGCCACACTGTTGCCACTAAGTAAAATACATATCTCTTACACTAATAATTTTGAGAGGCTTACACTGTGGATTCACAACACAAATGAAGCAAAGAAAGAAAGAAAGAACAGGTGGTTAGAAATCCAGTATCACTTTAAATTTTGTAATTTTCAATCAGTTGAAAAGTTGAAACTTAGTACAAATGCTAGATTAAATACTTTATCTATTCAAGCAGTATATAATAATTAAGAATTATTACTATTACAATGAATGAAAATTTATTGTATTTAATCTCATTTCAATAAGTTCCATTTTACTTCTATGTATCTTTATTAATTCGGCTGTTTTTGTATGCCTATTCATAAATAGCAATTTTCAATGACAGATAATGGAATCAAGAGCAATATTTGAAGTTTATTTTTTAGATATTTTGACCTATCACTTGACTTACAATCGCTGATATTTCTGCACTGGGGCTCCACCTTTGGCCCATTATCCCCATCCCCCATTGGGTTGAAATTTATGTAACTGATTTTACTTTATATGTTAATTTGCTTTGCTTGATCCTTCTACCATAGGATGCTAATTTGCAGTTCACAGAAAATAATTTAAAAAACCATTATAAAAGGTAGGACACATTTAGAAAATAAACAAACAATTATTAATAGATTGTCTTACACGGTGCATATATACATATACAGAATTAAAGTAACTGAATTTTTAATTATCACAATAAGAGAAACCTTAAATATTTCAAAACTTAATGAATTTGTTAATTTTATAAGAGAGAGGGGTAATTGCTTCGTGATAGTGGAGGTTAAACTCAGAAGAGAGATAATAATAGTTACATCATGAAAATTGCGCAAGCCACATGCGTAATTTTCGCCTTCGTGCCTGAAGGAACAAAGACAGAACTTTTTCAGATAGGAATTTACAAATTCAATAATTTATTCAGATCACGTGGTGTTAGACTTTGGGAATCTTTAGGTATTTTAATAGGAGATGAGAAGTCGATAAGGAAATCTCCCAACTGATTTAGATCCTGGGAAGATGCCAGTTTATGTAGATTTATGAGAGAGTGATTACATAAATTAGAAGATCAAATTCAATAAGGTGAACTTCCCTCTAGAAAATAATGTGAACTTCTCACTAGAAACGTTGAAATTAAATTAGAAAAATTAGAAAATTAAATTAAATGTAAGTGAAATCATTACACACACACACACACACACACATATATATATATATATATATAAGGTGTGAGTATTATTTCCCATAATAAGATAAATAATTGTATTATGCGTTTGGAACCTAAAAACTGTCATTAATTTATTTCATGTAAACTTCCATTAATTTTTGCAATCACTTTAAACATAGTATTCTTTTTTTTTTTCATTTTTATATCCTTTATAGTAGCAACTCTAAATTATACCTTTATACAATTTAAATGTGCAGCGTTTTTGAAACTGTGAAAGCTGCATGATGTCATACACTTTGTAGTTGCATCTTTAAGTCTCATTCTCCGCTTCATGTTATCCTCATTATTTCATGGTGCGGTCATTGTTTCCTGCACTATCAATGCTTCGTTGAAAAGTCAACGCTTCAATCACTGTCATTGCTTTGAAGAATAGTTGCTATTTAGCGCACTGTCGCTGCTTCGTGGAAAATTCGGTGCTTAGTGGAACAGTACGAGTTTAGCGGCGCAGTCCTTACTTCATTTCACGGTTATCGCTTCGTGTCACTTTTTCATATAACGGTTGTGATACAGTTCTTTCAAAATCAATGATCAAAATTAATTTTTTTTATTTGTGTCAATTATTTTATTTGAAGTATCTTTTTATTCCATATACATCATTTATCATCGCACATTTATATTATATTTTTGCATAATCTAAATGTGCAACTTTTTGAAACAATTAAAATCGCATCTCTCATAGACTTTGTAGTCGCATCTTTCCGCCATAGTTTTGCTGCTTCATATCGATGTCACTGCTTCGAGGTGCAATCACCGTTTCCTGCACCATCACCCTCCGCCACAACGTCACTTCTTTAAACAATCGCTGCTTCCCGTCATAGTCAGTGCTTTGTGGTACAATGGCTACTTTATTTCTCGTTCATCGCTTTGTTTGCCTCTCTCTTGTGTTTTTATCATAATTATTTTTTTGTAATTTATATTTTTCTTTATTAAATTTTAAATAATTTTTATCTATAATTTAATATCTATTTTTAATTTGGCTAATCTGTTATTGTTTCCTCTCTTTCAACTTATATATTAAACTACTTAATATTAAAGCTAGAATTTTGACCCATTTTGTAAAAAGTTTTTTATTTGAATTTTATTTATCGATGTATATATATATAAAGACACACACACACACACACACACACACACATATATATATATATATATATATATATATGTACATATGCCTCTTTATGAAGAAAAAAAATTGATGTATTTCAGTTCTTTTTCTTTTATAAGAGTTAAATAAAATCTATTCATCAAATTGAATGGTTATCACAGTAAACTCTGCATGAGAGCTTTTGTTTCTAATGGTAGTTAGCTCATTTTTGTAAGCCTGTATGTTTTCGGAGAACTTCCTTTAAAGTCTGAAATACGCAAATAATCCAGGACGAATGCATGAAATCTAAGAAGACCAAAGGAAAAATAAAATTTATTCGATGCCAAAAACTCTATTTCTTCTTTCCTGTATAAAACTTCAAAACATTTCGAACGCATAGAATAAAGTCTGAGTTGAAGGTGACGGGTTTCCAAGAGTGTCAACAAAATATTTTCTGCGCAAGAAAGGAATAATTTTTTTTGCATCAAAATATATTTTTTATAGCAAATTCCAATAGATTCTACAGATTTAAAACTCTTTAAGCATCACACAAGAATGTGAATTACAATTTCATCAAACAACCATGAAATAAAAGTATCCATAAAATAAAAGTTGCCATAAATATATAAGTTTTTTGGAGAATAAATAATCGAAAACTGTTCATTTCGATACAGAAATCTCAACAAGCGAATCAAAATGAGAAAACGATAGATAATAACAGCTCAAATTCTATTAAATACTTCACATTCCATTATTAAGCTTGAATAGTCAATAAAGAAGATACACAGTCTACAGAAAGGAAAAAAAGTTCAATTATAATGCTAACCAAATTATTGTTCACTTTTTTGAATATTTAAATTTCAATACCTAATATAGCTTTCTCTGTAGGAATACACCCTAAACGCGTTAGAGCAAACATTTAGGATATGAGTATAAGTAAATGCTTACCTACTCACCCAGGTTCTAACTGGAATGGAGGGTTCGATCCTAGAACCTCTTCTAACACCTTCTAAGATTCCTGCGATTCATTCAAAGACTACGAAGAAGGGGATCCTATATCTCATCTAGGATCGCTATCAATATCTTCCAGTTCTATAAATCCCCAATATTCATTGCATCGTGCTTATAAATGTAATTCATCCATCTATTCACTATACTTCATATTCTAAATCTAATTAACACAAGTCACGTTTCATTTTATTCAAAAGGATTTCATGATAAATAAAAAACTCAAATAGAAAAGTCCTCAAGGTTAGTGAAGAGAAAATCGTGTTAAAACCCGGTGTGAAAAGCTTAAAATTTAAATAATGTGTGACTCAATAGATGTGCTGTGCTAAATAAAGAAGGCTGTGAAAAGAAATTTTAAGGAATACAAATGGGTTTTTAATTTCAAAGAGTATTAATTAAAGATTACATTTTCTAGAAAAAAAGAAGGATAAATTAGTAAGTGAATAAGAGGTATTACATTTAAAACCATTTTTAGAGAAATTAGAAGCAACAAGACGAAGCAATTTCGATTTAGTAAGAAAAAGTACATTTCTCATTATAAATATTAATTAAAAATGCATTGCTATATTTTTCTATTTCTTAAAATTATTATATATATATATATATA
>BMAW01005552.1:0-34945 GCA_019974015.1 Nephila pilipes
TGAAGTTATTATTGCATTGTTGTTGTTTAATCTTATTTGGCAATAGCATAGCTTCTATATCTGGTTCTTGCGCCAATAAACTTTACATTCAATTAATTCACCACTCAATTGGTGGCTAGCTGCGCATTTATATCCCCTATAATATGGTTTCACAGTAAATGAGCAGATTCCGTCATACCTTTAACTAAAAGTGAATGAACTACAAAATGATGATATGATATTTAAAAGAAATAGATCTCAGGACTTCAATATATATATATATATATATATATATATATATATATATATATTAAAATTACAAATAGAAAAGTGAATGAAAATATATTGATTCAAATTTAACGATGAAAGAAAAAGAATATGAAATTCAGAAGAAAGCAAATTAATTGAAAAATAAATAGACAAATACCAGAAATATTTAAAAAAATGAAGTTACTGAAAAAAATTTTAGAATGCAAAAGTTTGAAGATAAATGAAAATTGGAAAATGAGATATTTTTCATTATAACAAGCTTTAGGCTGTGTTATTCTAGAATTATTGGTAAAACTATCTCCATCAACAAACATATTAAAAAATGGTTATGAAATCAAAAATACAATTGAAAAGAAGTTAAGAACAAAAATCATTCAAAAAAACAATTTTCAAAAAAGAAGAAAAAAACATTGCAAACCCGAATAAATCCTTACAAACAGAAACTAAAATAACGGTAGAGCAAAAATTTTATTAAAAACATAAGAAGTAAACCAAAAAGAACAATTTTTATCAGCCTGTACATATCATCCCATGCAGGAATTCTATCAACATGGTGCACAAAATACACTCAATACAAAATAATCAATTGGACGTTAATAATCAAATATATACTTCAAATTTAGAAATGTAATTCGCTTGCATGTTGAAAACACGTGAATGCAAAAGTCGCAAAACAAACAAAGTCTTGGTAAAAACATTGATTGATTAATTTTATTAACGTAGCATTAGAAACTACACGAGGGCTATTGGTGCCGAACCTTGTAATTTTGAACTTCAGTCTAGTGACGCGGACGACACCTGAGCTGGCACCCCCTCTCCTAACATCCACACCATGCCAACCAAAATACTTACAGCCTCGACAGATTTAACGTGCATCAGCCCCGGCTACACGGTGGTCTTTAGTACCATCAAGGCTCGAACCCACAAATCGACGAAAGACCGCCGGCCTCGAGTCCGTGACCATTACCACTAGATTTCCAAGATCATAAAAAAAATATATTATACAGGTTTAAAATTGCAAATAAACTAGAAAGACATTACTAGGAATTTTCAAATGAGACGAATATACAGTTCTAGCTGTTGCCAGTATGTTAGCACTAAATTCTAGAATCAAACAATCAATTGTCTAAGGCTCACACAAAACTTAAAAATAATCTTGAATATTAGAAGTTAAAAAGTCAAAAACTTTCATAAAAATATAAAAATATACAAGCTAATAACTTTATTTAAAAAAAATCCGCTCCCGTGCCCGCGAGTATATGGTGAAGCTTACAAAAGATTTTACACCATAATATAGAAAGTTTTGATAAGACTATTATTATTAAAAATTGTTTGGAATGATTGATGTGAATGAAAAAGAGGTTTACTCTGTTCAAAGTTATGACTTTGAAGATTTGTTTAACTACAGAAGATATAAAAGATTTAGTTACTGTGTGTTATTATGGTTAATTTTAAAAAAATTGAAAATGAATAGTTCTACATGTGATGAAAAATTCTAATTTTTAATTAATCTTCTTTTAGAAGAAAATTATATTTTTTGTAAACTTAAAAAATATAAAATATTAAAGATATGTCACAGGACAGACCAAATAGTAATAGTCTTGCTGGTATTTACTTTCTTTTTTATGTATAAAATTTTATAGACAACCGTAAATTCATTTTGCTTAAATATATAGGTGACCTTATAATTTTTCTAAATAATTTCAATCCAGAATTTAAACCAGATTAATCACTTTATCCTTCTTATTTAAATCTGCTTAAGCAGCCGCGGTATTCTAGTGGTCCCTGACTCACGGCCGGCAGTTTTCGTCGATTCGTGGGTTCGAGCCTTGATGGTACTAAAAACCACCGAGTAGCCGGGGCTGATGCACGTTAGATCTGTCGAGGCTGTAAGTATTTTCGTTGGTATGGTGTGGAAGTTAGGAGAAGGGTGCCAGCTCAAGTGTCGTCCTCGTCACTAGATCGAGGTTCAAAATTACAAGGTGTGTCACCAATAGCCCTCGTGTTGCTTCTAATGCGACGTTAATAAACCAAACCAAAGAAATGTATTGCCTATTTAGGAATATTAAATTAGTTAATAAGCCTTAATATTTTCAAAATAAATTATTTTATATATGAGCTGAGGCTGATATCTCTATTAATTTTTAAATACAAATTTAAAATATAAAAACAATAAAATAAATTGCTGGCCATTAAAATTGCAATCCAATGAAGGAATGATTTGACGAGCGTCAGAATCATACGAAAGAAGAAAAGGTTGGGATAAGCAAATGTATATTTCAGCACATTTAGACGACGCAGGAGGGAGAAACGACATCTGAAGCCCTGAATTCATTGAAAATGTAGTTAATGTTGCTTATCAATCATTTAAATACTACTAAAAAGTTTTTAGGAAAGGAAACTACCATTTCAAGATGTGCTGTTCACGAATTGTCCAAATCATAGATATTTCTCTTATATGCTTCACATGTCAAAATTTCTCTAATTTTATTGTGTGCTGTAGAAAGATTATTTCATATCAATGCATATCTATCAAGAATTTTCGGAGACAAAGATAAATCCTTTACTCCTTAAAAACTTTTCCGAGAGCTGAGAGCCTGAAATGAAATTACTATCATACAATTTAATAAAAAAAAAAAAAAAGGTCAATCGTCAAAAAAAAATGTGGCACCCCCTCAATATCTTTCGCTCTTCAATTACTTTTAATCGTACTGCATTATACAGAAACCGTGTGTTATAAGAAACTAAGAATTAATTCAAATTAGGATATGCATTCTAAGGCAACCAAGTTATGAGAAATACAGAAATAAGACAAGTCAGATTAATTTATACCGCGTTATAAGAAACTTAGAATTAATACAAATTAAATGAATTCGTACCAAATTATATAGCATCTCAGAAATAAATAAATTGTAAATAAATTAGACATATTCAGATCTATATAAATACTACATTCTTAAAGTATGAAATTATGATTGATATGGTTAACAAAAAAAATTTTATAACAGAAAAATAGCAATGAATATGTAGATTTCTATATATTTGAATTTAGGTTTATTGAATATATTATAATCATATTCAATAAATATACAAAAATTATACAAAAATACTTAATTTGATACATATTAAATTGTTTTATTATTCACATCATCACTGTTAAATATTTGCAGTCCAATCCTTCTTTCTTTTTTTTTAATTGGCCGAAATCCCCCTCACTTTGCAAATTTTCTTCTTGATTTTCAAAAGTAGTTTTATGTTGTAATTCTACTAAAACCTCGTTACATGGAGCCAAGCAATTTTAAAATTATCCTTTAAATTTTTCACTGCATATCGTTGAAGGATTATTTTGAATTAAGTAACGTTCCAATATTCTTTAGCCAAATCCAGTTCTTTTTTTTTTTTTTACATCTTAAATGAAGTTTGAAACAGATTCGTTGTCCCTATTTTTTTCCACAATTGCATTTGAGATAAACGCTCGTCAATTAGTTCCAAAACTCTCTTCCCGAAGTAATTCTTCTGTGTCTTCATGGTTTATATCTGCAAATACTTCCCAACTCAAATCAAAAGCAATGTTTACGATTTTTGTTCAAGAAATTGAAATATGTGATTTCTCCTATGGACCATTTGAGACAAAAGAGGCCTCCGACGTGCATTCAGTACTGATGGTTTAATTTCTGCAAAAGCTGATGAGGTAATATTGAATGCATTCTAAAATAGAAAATCCTTTTCAAACTTGAAGAAGAGTTTCACCATCATCCTTTTTAAATCTTTTGAATGGGAAAAGAAAATATCTTGAAAAAATTGGCTTATGTAGTACATTTTGAAAGTTCGGAGGACTCTTTGTTGCAGTGGCTGCATCAATGAAGTACAGTTAGGAGGAAGAAAAACAATATTTACATTTGGGTGGTTCAGTTTCTTATTCTATGAGAACCAGCGTTATCATGAATCAACAATACTTTGAATCTAAATTTTTTTTTAGTCATATAGGTTTCTGCTAGATGGATAAGGCAATTATAAAACCAATCCTTAAATAATTCTTGAGTCATTCACGCATTTTATTAGCTTCCCAAAATACTTGCAACTCAGACATCTTAATATTTTTTAAAGCTCGAGAGGCTGAAAAACAATTTACTATCATAGGCTTCATTAAAAAGCTTCTGAATATATTGCTACACATATGTAGAATGATACGTTGCTTAGAAGTTTTGAAGCTTGCTTTTCATTTTTTGAAATCCAAGATGGAAGTTGTTCCAGTACAATGTCGTCTCGACAGCATTAAAAATCTGATCACGTGCATATCCACCTTTATCAATAATTTGAGGGAGCTCCATTAAGAAATTTTTGGCTGCCTCAGCATCGTCTGAGACCTGTTTTCCTTGAAATTTGATGTTATGTAAAGAGTACTTTTTTTTTTTTTTTTTGGAAAGAGGGGGCTTTTGTAACCACCCACCCTTTGTTTGAAATAAATTTATGACCGTAACGCTCTGAAAATGAGTGGTCAATCCCTTTAAAATACTCATAGATTTTAAGTGCTTTTGCTTTATAACATTTCTGCAAGGCATATTTTTGGCTATACAGTCCTCCTGATCCCATCAGAGCTTGATCCATTTTAACCATATTAATGTGTCGTATACCAGTTGCGCGCTTGGCAACTACATGCGATAGTTTTCCTTATTTCTTTCTCATTATTCCTTTAAGTCCGAATTGCAGTTTCATTTAAATTTAACTATTTTGCAACAGACGATTTTTTTTCCTAACTTATAAACGATTTAAAATTCGAATTGTTTCTACAAGAGATGTGTATTTTCTTTTTAACTGTTTTTGGCTTTTATTTATTTCAGCCATTTTGCAAACCTATTGAACAAGTTCTTTTTCTGGTAAATATCACGGCAAATAAATTTTTTTTTATTAAGATGTTCTTTATTAGTGAACACTTTTTATAGCACAAATTAAACACGTCAAAAGAACTTTATTATATATACATCTGAACACATTTAAAGACAATCTTAGAAAAAATTAAAAGAGAATAATGCTTTACTTTGTTTGCTCATTTATAGGGGAAATTTCCTGTAATTGTTGTTAATAAGCAAGATAATTCCCCGTAAATATCAACTACGGTGCTGTTATACATAAAATTTTCTAGCTATTTGAATTTTTGTATTTCGTTCTTGTACGAAAAACGCATTATGAAGAAATCGCGTTAAAGGAGAACTGTAGCAATTTTTGCTCTGCGAAAATGGAAATCGCGTTATAGGGGACTTGACAATAGCAGCGACAAAAAACTGTTATCAAAGTTAATGCTCAAAGGGAAAACTAAATTATGCTATTAATGGATTAATTAATAAACTTAATTAACAAAATTAATCTTTATTATGCAAAATTAGACATATGATGGACTAAATAGCTTATGTTACAAATTTAATTTGAATTCTATCATTAGTTCCACAGATATTTGGGGGAAACTGTCAGAGACACATTTACTAAATAACTTCGCGCGAACACGATTCATGGTATTCTTCCGATAAGTGAATCGATAATTGTGATTGATAAATTGGTATACGGTCTTTAAAACTCATCAATTTCCTATTATCATTCAATTATTGAATATATCCTCAATTATTGGAGGATATTGCTTGAAATTTTGGATTTAGTGCTTCATAACATGGAATTCATACCTGTGTATGCTTTGCTACTTTACTGTATGTTTTTTATGTATATATAATTGCATTTAATAACTCATGTTATATCATAATAATTTTTTTCAATTTGTTTATGTTTTTATAATTAGAAAAAAATATCGTCGATTTAACAATAGTGACCTCTATTTAACATTAAAAAAAAAGACCCACTTCTTTAAAATCCTATAACACGAAATTCTTCAAGTAGAATTTTAAAAAATTTAAGCTAATCTATTTAATTAAACACATAAGAAACGATATGGATATTTAGAAAACGTTTTTAGAAATTTATTAATTACGTTAAGAATTTAATTAATTAATCAATTAGCATCATAATTTAGTTCCCTCAGAGCCATTAACTGATGCTGTGATGAAAATTGCGAAATTTATTAAGGTCTTTTTTTGCAACTATACATTCATCGAATACAAAAGCAATTCAATAGATTATGTTATTTTAGACAACAGCTTAGAATCAGAGTGGAAAGAAATCCGAAAAGAGAAAATTCGTAAATAAGTCAAGTTCAAGAACGAAATCAAATGTTTCTTTTCATTAAAGATTATTTTATGATGCTTCTTCTCTCCCTCTCTCTGATAAATGAACAGTTTCTCAGATGTCTCTTGTGAGTCACGCTTCCGGAAAAAGAACTCGAGGATTTCTTCGAAATGATATAGAAATATGAAGAAAAGTGTGTGGGTGAACCAATTAAAAGATGGTATTCGGAAGCAAAAATACATTAATGTTCTTTCCATGCTTCTGCACCAATATCCTGATCATACAATGCGCATCAGTTGCAACTGCAGGATAAATAAAATCGACATTAAGGAGGAACAACATTAAATATCGTAAAATTTTCAGGTTTCATTAAAAAGAAAGAAAGAAAAAAAGGGACAATAAAAGCTTCCATCTAGTAACAATGTCTTACATTACATTACAAATGAATTCACGTATTGACTTTATGTCCGTCTTTGTACTGTAATCAGTAGTTTTGTTCAAGAGGAATTTCTTTTTACAAAAATTATCTGTTTTCGACTTGAAATATTTTTTTTTAATTCTGCACATTCCATCTGTGTTAAGCGAATATTTACTTGTACGTTTCTAAAACTGTATGTGGATTGTTGGAGATAGATTTCAGTATTTATTCCTTATGATTTTAAAGGGAAAAAAAAGATGCATATCAATTATTTGTTATTTATATAGAATTAAGCAGCTTTTGATGCTTAATACTATTTGAACTAACAATCTTTAAATTTTTACTAGACTCCATTAGCCAAATGGTCGTGGTTAAGAACCTGATGATTTGACGATGTTTAAGTTGAAGAACGGGTTCGAGTCTTGCTTCTAATAAGAATCTCTCAAACCAAATAAGGAGGGCTTCTTCACGTTAAATAGTGTAAAGAAAATGATGTCAAGATCTTGTAAAAAAATCCATCAAGTCTATTAATGAGAGCTTCTTGACATTAAATAGAGCTTAAAGAAAATGATGCCAAGCGTGTTTCCCTCTAAAATAGTATTTATTTAATCAAAACATAAATTAAGTACGATGAAAATCAATATCCATACCGAAGTTATTATCTCTCTCTTTTACTAATTTAATAACATCTTCTTTATATAGCCACATTCTTGTATCTTATAAGATTAATTAGTAATGTAAACTCTTTACGTCAGACTTGCTGAGGCATTACTGAATGTTTCTTAAGAATTTATATGACCGCTTTTCAATAGAATTGCACTTCTTAATCTTTGTGTAGCGTGATGTGGATGCTCAGAAAAGTTAAAAAGAGAGAGGCTCTAAATTAGGAGTAGTTTCCGTCTTTTGATTGTGGTTCAAATTTATAAGGTTCGTCCCCAAAAGTTCTCGTGTTGCTCTACAGCAATAATAATTAAAAATTTATCTTTATTTTCAAGAGTATTGGAAGATTATATGCAGGAATTCTTAAAAAGGAACATATTTGTAATGTTTTTTATTCATTAATTGTTTGAAATCAAAAGGAATATATTATAAACCAAATAAAGAAATGAGACAAATTTATTATATGCGTACTTTTAGGGGTGGGGGAATGAAAAATTATTGGGTCAGAAATTATTTATTTTATTGTTTAATAAAAAATCAAAAACTCTTTTCAATTTAATTCTTCAACAAATGTCAATTTTTCTTGCTCGTGTATTGAAAAAGATACAAAAAAAAATGTTATGTATATTTGTAAGATTCTACAAAAATAATCTTTTCAATACTTTAATATTTTTAGAAAATAATAAAATTTTAGACGTTTTATTTATTTTTCCACTTATAAATTGAATTAAAAATAGAGCTGAAATCTTTTCTACCAAGCTAAAGAAAGCAATCATTTATCAATACTTAATAAAACATTTTTTTATTAAAATAAGAGACTTCTGAAGAAAAAAGATATGGATGTTATTAATGTAACTCAAAGAACACAAAGTCTTTGCTTTTTACCAAACTTCTATAAAGAAATTCATTTTTGATTTCATGTTAAGTAAATGAAAATACAACTTTAAAGAGCATTTTAACATATTAAAAATTTTGGATGTCAATAAAAGCTATGAAAATATCCCAAAAATTCAATTTGAAAGTCCAAGATTGTGCAAAACTGGTAACGAAAATTGCTTAAGCGAATTTAAAAAAAATTTGATGCATCAATTGAAATTTTACCTTTACTAATTTTGTATCAAAATCATCAATTGTTTGACTGCGTTTCGAAACCTTTTATTTATATTCTAGAAGATTTTTTTTAAAAAATTATCATATTTTTCTGAATCCGGTGTGTGTTACAACTAAACCCAGAAGCAGTTGTAGATTCAGAGGAACATTTTGCAATGAAAGGGAAAATAGAAAGAATGGCAACAATGAGTGATTATCAGCGAAATGGAAATGAAAATAACTCAACACAGTAAGGTATAAGATATGTCATTTTAGTCACAAACTTTAGATTGTGTATTATAAAACTAATATTAGATTTTGTGAAAAGATTCTTAAGAAAATTTATTTACAAACTTAATGAATAAAGAATAGATATAAAGATAATTATATTTAAAATATGAGGAAAAAAGCAAATAACATAATAATTTCTAGTAAAAGTAAATAATAATTTTTTCCCATTTATAGATCAGCCAAAGGTATATATATATATATAAATATATATATATATATAGAAGAAAGTTCTCCCAAATTTGAAGCTCTTCTCGATTAAAATAACAATTACTACCCTTTTCTTTCTAAAAAAAAAAGTTCATTTATTTATAAAATCAAAGTTTATTTATTTTCAATTATACAGAATAGAATGGACAATTCAATACATTTGAAAAGAGACAGATGCGAACATGAAATATTTTGATCAATTAATTTCTACATCTAACTAGCGTTTGGAAGGTGAAATGAATGAGATCAATGTGACCAGAAGTGATAGAAATACGTCAATATAATTTTTTCCACCAAACAATGGCCTAATCTGTAGAGAATAATGCCATCTAACTGAAACAATCTTTAAAAGAAAAAACTTTCATTCCTTCCGAAGCACTCAACAATATTTCTAATTACTCATTTGTTCACTTTTTGCCGAGTAAAGACAAAACGGTGTTCTTGAGGTAGAGAACACAATGGGAAGCCTTCCGATAAGTTGGAGGTACTTCCTTCTCGTTTGCTGAAGGAGGTATTGTGGGTGGGAAGTGTGTATGTGGGCGACCCCTCTCACAAAATTCTATTTGTAGAGACCCTAGATCAGCAAGATTTCGTGGACTTGAAAGGGGGAGAAATGTACAACCTCAGCGTATAGCTATCGATTACTTCGGAGTTGAAAGGGAAAAAATTAAATGTCAAAGTTCAAAAAAAAAAAAAAAAAAAAAAAACACTACCCTATCTCATGCTGTACAGTCTTGACGAAGGAATAATGATTTACGAATAAGTCTGCATCAAAATTAAATTTGTTCAATGAAAATAAAATAGCTATACACTTAATTTATACCTCGGAAGTCATTAGACATTTGGGAAAAGCAGAAAATTTTCGTAGTCTCGTTTTTTCTCTACCTTTAATTATTTCCGAAGCGAAAAAGAGTATATTTACAGCATAGACAAATTTAGTATTAGAAACCATTAAGGAAAATTTAAAGGTAATCAAAATTTATTTTTCTTGTCTTTTGCTAAGTTCGAGAGAGAGAAAAAATAGCCTGGAGAAAACGTAGTTAAAACTTGATCTTGGTTCTCTGCCCCGAAAAATACAATCTTTTATATAATATGGGAATTTTAATTGAAATTATTGTGCTGTTACATCATTATCCATAGCATCATATACTCACAAGTGTCTAAAATATTTCACTTCATTTTCCAATCGTCTTAGTCTAAATAAGAATTTCACTTTGAAGTGTCTTCGTATCGACACCGAGTATTCGACTAGAGTTTAGAAACCTTTCCCAAAAATGAAACTGAACATTTTATTTTCCTAAAATCCCCCCTTTTTGCTGAAAAAAATATCTCATCCTTTTACGACCTTGCAAGACATATCATGTAGATTCGGTTTTGAAATGGCTTAAGACTTAAGCGAAATATCCTCGAGTCAACGAGGCAGTGGGGTCTTTAATAATTTTCCGAAAAAAATAGATTCGCTATTGTCTATATTAATATTTGTAGACTCATTATTTTTTAGAAAAATTTTAATGGTTTATTTTAAGAACATAAGAAACAAAACGAACACTTTCTATAATTTTTAAATATGAACAAGAAACATACCAGTACTTTTAAATTGAACATTTCCTGTTATAATCATATAACACTTTGCTTCTATTGCTTCATTACTTATATTACTTTAATTGATTAGCAAAGTAAAATAATAGCATGATTTGAGATTTTTTTTTTTACTCATTTAGTCAATTTTTATATTCTTAATATGGGTATCAACATGTTTTAAAAGAGATTTTCAAGAC
Source organism: Nephila pilipes (assembly GCA_019974015.1). Lineage (NCBI taxonomy): Eukaryota > Metazoa > Arthropoda > Arachnida > Araneae > Nephilidae > Nephila > Nephila pilipes. The sequence goes on from BMAW01005552.1 coordinate 10,864, forward strand.
AGAGTCATACGTGCTTTTAGAAATGTTGATGCTTTTGTATTATTTCGAGAAATTCCACTTTGCAAGATGAAAAAAATATTTTTCCTTGCTTAATTGAAGGCTGTACAGCTAAGATTTTTTAAATAATCTCTTAATTAAAACACATTTGTTTCTTATTTGTATGGAATAGTAAAAAACTATACTTTATTTCGATATATTTCGTTTTGCCCTATTTTAGTACACGATATCGAAAATAAGCTTCTTCAATTCAGAGTAATGTAGAAAATATTGTATTGATCTTAATGACACGAAATTTGTACACTTTAGTTATGTCATTTACTGAATTTTAAAAAATGATACATGATGAGAGCAACGATATGCAATTTGTATAAAATGAGGCAACATAAGCAAACAATGTTTCAGATAAAAGATGTTCTCTAAAAGCACCAAGTATCCTTTACACAATGTCTGCTTTGCAAAGAGGGAAAAAAGACTGAAATGGAGAGCTCCACGATGAGAGAAATGAACTTGGAAGATGTGCTTACACCGAGGACCATGTCCTCAGAGCAAGCAGATGACACAATTTGAAAACTCCTTAGCTCGGCAGTTCGTCAAAGTTGAACGGCAGTCATGGAAGCAACATAAACTTATCAATGTACCATAATATGAATGCGTCAGATTTTTATCGTTCATCTATATGATAGAACGTGCAATAGATTTTGGGTTATTAGCGTTAAAAAAACTCATTTGTTCACAGGTTGCATCAAGAAAACACTGAAATTCTTAGAATATTAGCATTTTAGGGTTCTTAGCACAAATAACAATCACTAGGTAAGAAAACACTTTATGAATTTACCAAACTCCCTTTTGAGTAAAATAATGAGTCCCATACAATGAATAAATATGTGAATCTCTCAAATGTGTGGCATTTCATTGAAACCGGAAACTTCCAGGCAATTAACTAAGTTTCTTCAAGACATTGGATGTGGAATGATTTGAGAGCATCCCAGAAAAATCAGTTTATTGCTTTTTATAAGTAACAACTTGTAAATATTTCTTTTCTTTTTCTTTTCAATGTAATGTATCGATCACCATTTTATAGTACCTGTCATCAAGAAAATCACATGTTAATAAGCTTAGTAAAGATAAGGAATTGCACTCTTTTCACTGACAATTCTTTGAGAAATAAACAGAAAACATTTCTTTTAAAAAATATTTTACATATTAAATTTAGTTAAGTATTTGTATTAAAATAGTAATTATAGTAAAAAAAATTAAATCACTAAGAAAGATGCAAATAAATATATCTTTATTGCATCTTTATTGTGCAAATTGTTTTTCAACAAAACTGACTAGATATTATACTCAAGCATGAGAGGAGAGGTCCTAAGGAAGAGTTCGCAGCCTTCACCTTTTTAGGAAAGTGGATCGGAGGAGGAAAAATGGCTTAGAATCCTTGTTTTAAAGGCTGTAAGATTGTGCGTTTTCACTGCTACTTTGGTCAATCAGCAGTATTTTCTTAGGAATGACTCTAGCTGGGATTTGAATTCACACAGTAAATGGACAGAAATATTGTAACATGTTGATAAGTTTTGTGATTCAAAACTTCTATGACACTCATCGACATTCAAAACGATATTCGCGTAGAAAGGTGTAATTTCTCTAATAATGATTGCATTGCTCAATAAGTGTTACAATGAACTATTGCAGATACTTAGGGGATTATCCATTTTCATCTAACATAATTTCTCACCCTCTCTCGTTCTCTTCTTATGTTACTTCTAGTTTGTAACGGACCTAGTTTATTAAAGGAAAAACTCGATCTCTGTATGTGTGTGACACATACCTGTCGAACATGATTTCGAATAAACGAGTAAAACAAATGGGTCTTTTTGCACATTTACTTATCAGCAAATTTTCACATTATTCTTTATTGCTGAGTTTCGATTTAAAAAAAAATTGTTGCTATGAATGGATCACAAAAAAAAAAAATAAATAAATAATAATAAATAACGTTTATTATTATTAACGATATATATATATATATCTGTGTGTGTGTCTGGGTGTGTTGTGGATGGGTGTATGTAATATTATAGATTCATAAAAAGAATGAAATTATAAGGGAGATATTTATATTACTTTTTATGTTGGTGACTTTTTATCCCGGTATTCTGTTAAAATAATAATAATAACTGATCATTTATATATAAGATCGCTGGTATTAAACTTCAGTGTACATTTTGTGACAAGTATGCATTATAAGGAAGGGGGGAAAACTTTTCAGTTCGATTCTCTTGATTTAAGATAAACGTTTTTCTTATAAAATAGAAAGATTGGAGAAAGACATGAAGCTTAGTGAAACAGATAGCTTCAGAAATACTTGAGTAAACTGATCATAAACATTATCATTGTATGAAATTTAATCACATAAAAATAATTTCAAATAATTGAAGTTGTGAATTTCCCATAATTAAATTATGTACACATCAATAAATCTTCAATTATTGATAATTAAAAATTTCAATTATTAGCATAATTATAGAATTTAAATTATATTTAATCACTCACAAAACTGTTTTCAACCCTTTCCGAAACTTTTAATTCCTTCTCCCCTCATCATCAGAGGCTTAGCTAAATTCGTAGTTTGAAACCATTACAAAGTATTTTTTAGTTGTTATATATTATGAGTTTTTTTTTTTTGGAGGGGGGGGGATTATTTATATAGCTAAGATTATTCAGATTAGGTTTATATTTTTCATAATATATTTTGTGTTTTTACTCATCTGAATATAGAGTTATAAATTTCTGAGTTCTGTTTTTGAATTTCTGTATATATATATATATATATATATATATATATATATATATATATATATGGAATTGGGGTAATCCCTCCTTTGTAGGAAAGGGATTGCTAGTATATTAAAAAGAGACGCAGCCTGGACTTGTAAGAGGTAGGGGTGGAAAACGATCCCCGAGATGCAAATAAACATATTGTTTTTGTTAAAGATACGGAGTTGTCCTTATGCCCTCGTGAACACTTCTCATTTGTCCAGTAGTTAGTAAGGAAGTAAGAAAGATAGATTAAAAATAGAGGGAAAAAAATATCATAACACGCTCTCGGTTGCAGAACTAGAGCTTAATTTATAAATTTGAAAATGAATAGAATTTGAAACGAGAAGAAGGAAAATGAGAGAAATCGCTTTTGCTTTAAAGGAAGATATCGAATAAGAAAAGAAAAAAAACTGGCGCATGTTCAGAGTGGAACGAAAGTAGTATGGGAAATCGAGTTTACGTGGAACTTATATTTTGATTGTGAGGAACTATTCTAAGAAATGCAGAAAATTTCTTTTATTTTAATAGCATGGAATGAAGATTTGTAGTTTGTTGCTACAGAGATGGGCATCAAGGATGTATCCGGTATAACAATAACAAGCTTAAAGAAAGCTATAACTGGTTCAGAAGATTACGAGGAAGAGGGTGTTGGAGAATTGCTTACAATAGCCAAAGAAAGAAAAGAAGCTGCAGAAAGGAGGTAGATAGAAGCAGAAGTGAAAAAGTAGAAAGAAGCAGAAGTGAAAAAGTAGAAAGAAGCAGAAGTGAAAAAGTAGAAAGAAGCAGAAGTGAAAAAGTAGAAAGAAGCAGAAGTGAAAAAGTAGAAAGAACAGTTAGAATCTGAAAGAAAAAGAGCAGATAGGGAATTTCTATTACAAAAGACACGTCAGTTAATGAAAAGAAGCCGATACTCGACTGCAATCAAGTGCGGTACTGAATTTCTAGAAGAATAGAGAAAGAAAGAAGAAATGTAAGTGAAAATACAAATACGGAAAGACGAAGCAAGGCTGTTGGAAATGCAATGAGAAGAAGCATTGTACAAGGGGTGTTGAAATGAAAAGGTACGAAACGACACTGTGGTTATAAATGAAGACTTTATTCAAAGCAACCATAGGTTTGAGATCAACGATCCCATAGATTAACGAGCCGAAGAATTATTGTTCCCAGGGTTCCCGTGTCCGCGACGAGACCCAGTCCTTCACAACGTCCTTGATTTCGACGTCCGAGTTGAAGAGCTTCCCTTTCACGTGTTTTTTCAGAACACCAAACACATGGTAATCGCAGGTTGACATGTCCGGGCTGTAAGGCAGATGGCTAAGCTGCTCCCACTTGAACTTGGCCTGTTCCGCGTGTGTGAGCATGAAGACGTGTGGAGGCGCGTTATCATGGAGCAGAACCACTCCATCTATTTGCAGCGCTGGTCTTTTGTTCTTGATGGACCGGCGTAGGCTTCGGAGTGTCTTACAGTATACATCGGAGTTAATGGATATTCTATACTCGAGGAATTCATCCAGTAGCGGACTTTGATCGTTGAAAAAGACGGTGAGCAACACCTTGCCTGCTGACGCCACTGCTTTGAACTTTTTAGGGGGAGGTGATGACGCATGCTTCCACTGCATGCTGTCCTGCTTTGTCTCAGGCTCGTAGTGATGGCACTAGCTATCATCACCTGTGACGATCCGCTGTAGGAATTAGAGGTCTTTATGATACCGAAGCAGATGTTGAAATGCTTGCCTCATACGCAGTTCCTTTTGCTGGTTGATGATCTACTTCGGAACCCACTGCGCACACACCTTCCAATAACGCAACCTGTCATGAACAATTGTACACACTGTTTCAATGCTGACATCCATCTTCACCTCCAACATTCACAATGTGACACACAGATCACTTCTCACTCGGTCGTCCACCTTGTTGATGAGATCGGCCGTGATGACTGTGTTTGCTTGGCCTGGTCTCGGGTCATCAATCAAACTGTCTCGGCCTGCACGAAAACGGACACTCCTTTTTCTCACTGACTTGTCGGACACGCAGTCTTATCCGTATACTGTCACCATCTGGCAATGAATAGCGGCTGGTTTAACACCTTCTGCTACCAGAAATTGGATAACGCCTAGCTACTCCTCAATCGTCGAAATTTGCAATGTGAACTTCATCATGTCTTCATACTCACTGCCGCTTCAATTGGACATCATTGTTTATAAGAGCCACTACTCTCTCCTGCATGTGTAGGCACCCGCGCTAGCTACGATCCACATCGGATACTCCATTCGCATTCCTAGATGTCTCGCTACGTTCTCCCATTGCGGCATAGACAAATATGTTAACGATTACGTTATTACGATATTTCGAACCTTTTCATTTGAACACCCCTTGTATCAGATAGAATTGGAAAGAAAACTAATGCTAAGAAAAGAAGAGGCAAAAACGAAAAAGAGGATTTAAGGCATGTAGCTGAATTAGAAAAGAATAATGAAGAAAGGGAAGAAATGCAGATCGAAATATAAACAAGGCTGTTGGAGAGTCAACGAGAAGAAGCACTACTTCAAGAAATGTTTGTAAAGGAACAAATGCTGAGAAAAGAAAAGGGAAAAGAATGGAAAACAAGAACAACAATGACGGCCAGAAGAATTGAAATATTTAGAAGGATAAAAATTAAATGAATTTCAGAAGGCCAACGAGAAAAGTTTCACTGATCTCTCAGAAGAAGGTATTTCTACTGGAGAAGAAGAAGAATCAGAATTAGGAGAGCAAATTAAATTAAGTGAAAACAATATTTCTAATTTGCCTAATCAACTGGAGAAACTAGGAAATGAAACAGGAGTTTTAAATGATGAGATAAAAGAAATGTATTAATCGGAATTGGGCAGATGAGAAGAACTGAGAAAATTGGAAGGAGTATTACTTCAAGAACAATTTGAAAGCAGAAAAAACAAAGAAAAATAGATTCGCAAATTCGAAGTAAAATAAGTGGTTACGAAGAAAAAACCCTTATGAAAAGAACATAAATCATATGGAAAAATTTAAGTTGAAATATGAGATCAGTGAAGATCTGAGAAAAAAAGGGGAAGTAGTAAAAATGAAGAACCCCAACTATTAGAAAAGGATTTGAAGCGTTTGTGATGCACGTGTGTAAAGAAGGACATATAAGGCAAGAATATTCTATTACGCAGATGAAAAAGGAAAAGTAGAAGGATTCTCATACAAAAACACCTCCATGCTAAATGAGAAACGGTTTGTGAAGAAAGAAACAATTGTCCCCCAACTAAATTCTACCACGATGACATAATGGCAAAAGAAAGAGAACAAGCACACTCTTTGACTCCGGGAGAGATAATTGAGTTGTGCTCTGCGAAGACCAAAGAAACTGGGGGACTCCTCTTGGACAAACAAAATCATTACGGAGTTACAAAGAGATCAACACAGAGTCCAGTTTACGAGATTTGATACGAGGAGGGAGAAATAAATCACCACAACGACCTTTGGCTGCTTATAAATCTAGTACAAGAATTAATACATGGGGTAGAACTATTGGCAAAAGGAGGTTTTACGACCTACGCAGTTTTAGCAACAAAAGACAAAGTTCAAGTATCCCCTCACTTCAACATGTACTTCCCTCTTGGTGCTGCAATTTCGTGGCTGCTTTCCCCATTAGAAAACAAACTGAAAACCCAAACATGTTATGGATATTCCAGTAGATGCAGAGATCCCATTTGCAGTGCAAAAGACAGTGATTGGTTACAGTGGACGGTGTTGGCAAAGGACTATAATCCCCTTTTTTTCCCGCGAGGATGACTGGATTACATAGTCTTAAAGTGAGCGGTGAGAGTTTTATTTTATTTTGCTAGCTACGCTATAAAGACATTAAACAGAAAAAAGGGACTCTAAATTTTAGGACTGTATCTTCATTATTGTGCTACTTAGAAGTTCTTTTACTATCCTCTGCGTGTGAAATTAATTTTATGTGTGTATTAGCTCTACTTTAATTTAACAACTTTTATCTGGAATTGAATAATTGATTTGGTATTTTATTGGATTTTACTGATTACTCTTTGAAGGAATATTCGAATATTTTTAATGACTGAGTATTTAAAGAATTTTTAATTTCGATTGTTTGGAGAATTATTGAGTAATTTGCTGGAGAAAAATTGAATAAAGAGTTGGAGAAATATTAAATGATTTATCAGAGAATTATATTGAGTAAATAATTTAAGAATTATTTAATGATGGATTTGAAAACTATTGATTGGTTATTGTTATGAAAATTTATTTAGGGATGAGTTTTTCTGAAACATGTAAACGTGTCGAAATTAGGGTTATAACTGGTTAATTACTGTGTTATGTTTAAGAATTTCCTGTGATTTTCTATGCGAACCATTTTAAGACTTTAAAGTCAACGAGAGTTATACATTTTCTATGCGTATGAAAATTGATAATTTTAAGCACTTAATAATTATTGAAGTTAAGGCTTTGAAAAATATGAATTTGATATTTTGAAGTATGATGCATGGAAGCTATGAACTTGATATTTGGTTTTTTTGAATGCCCTACAGGGTTTTAATGCAGCTTATTTTTATGACAACTCTTATTATTTATTTAGTGTCAATGATAATGAACTAATTCTGTTTCATGTCAATATTTTGTTAGTAACACATCAATCAATAACTCCCGAGACTAACCCAGAGATGGTGCTCGTAGTAAACCAGTAACCAAGTCTTTCTAGAGTACTAACCTTTGCTTGAAACGTGTCAAAATTTTAAGTCGATCGGACCAGAAACAGCTGAGTTATCGAGGTTGGAGTAAAGTCGTTTTGTAGTTTGTTTAAAAAATGGAAAAAACCGAGTTTCGTGTTCTGATAAAACATTGTTTTTTAATGGGTAAAAACACCGTGCAAGCGAAACAATGGATTGAAAAATGTTACCCGGACTCTTGTCCATCAAAAGCAACGATTTGTCGGTGGTTTGCCGAGTTTAAACGTGGTCGTACCGACACAAATGACGCGGAACGCTCGGGTAGACCTGTGGAAGCCGTTACGCCGGAAAATGTGAGTGAAGTGACAAAAATTATAATGAAAGATCGTAAAGTGAAGCTCCGTGAGATTGCTGAGATGACACAGATATCATATGGAAGTGTATTTACTATCCTTCATGAAAAATTGAGCATGAAAAAGGTTTTTTCCAAGTGGGTGCCGCGATTGCTTTCGATGGAACAAAAACAGCAACGAGTCGATGATTCAGAAAGCTGTTTATCGCTATTTACTCGCAACAAAAAAGATTTCTTGCGAAAAAAAAAAAAAAAAATTTTTTTTTTTTTTGGAAGGAAGGAAAAAAAAGGAAAAAGAAAAAAAGATTTGGAAAAGCGTTGGAACGATTGTATCACCCTAAAAGGTGATTAACAAAAGGTGTTATGTTGATGAATAAAAAAAAAATGTTGTTTTCAATGTTAGTCTCGGGAGTTATTGATTGATGTGTTATAATTGATATATCGCAGTGAATATGTAAAAGTGGATAAGTAACTTTTTCAAAATGTCGAGAAGTAGAATTTTAAAGTTTTTTGATAACTTTAGTATTTTGAAATGTGAGAGGATTGATATTTTAAACTGCAGGATAATTAAGATTTGGGGAAGTGTTAAATTAAAATTGCCTCATTAAGTGGAAAAAGATTTTATTTTATATATGCATAGTGGAATTATTGATAATTCTTAGTGAAATATATGTTTAAGAGTGTGATTATATAAAAGGAAAACTAATTTTAACGAAGTAATATGCTCATCGAAAGTTTTGTTTGACTTACTTTATTATTTGAAAGCATCACTCGTTTCTGTAAAAGTTTACTGTTTGTTATTCTTTTAAGTCAAATATATTGCAGTATGGTTTATGTATCCTTAGTTAAAGATATGTGTATGATTTTGGTTTTATTTTATTCTAGAAGGATTGGTAGTGATTTGATATATTTTGGTAATAACAGATAAACGATTGTGTGTCCTTATATTCCCTCTAATCTTTATCTTGGGGCAAGAATGTAATATATATGCCTGTTGGCGAGAAAAAATTGTGTTAACCCCTCCTTTGTATAGGAGAGAGATTGCTAGTGTATTTAAAAGAGACGCAGCATGGACTCGCTTGTAAGAGGTAGGAGCGAAAACGAGCTCCTAGATGCAAATAAACGTATTGCTTTTGTTAAAGATACGGAGTTGTCCTTATGCCCACATGAACACTATTAAAATCTCCTGTAATTAGTTAGGAAGTAAGAAAGGTAGAGAAAAAAAAAGATATATCACATAGAAAGAAGAAATTTCTTGTTTAGCAAATTTTCTTATGTCATAAATAGATGCGTTTCTTATATTTATTAACAATTTTCACTATTTAAAACTGCGATATTATTTTCTTACTCTTAATAAGTAATTTTATACAGTCTGTCACAAAAATGAACATATATCTACTTAATGTAATGATATTTAAGAAATTAGAGATATTTTTTTAAATTAAATTTACGGCAGTTGTAAATTTTACAAGTTAAGTAATATAAGTGATAAAAATAAATAAAGTAAATGATAAAAACTCTAAATTACTTCTCCAGAATATGGAAAAAAAACTATAAATAGATATCACAAAAATCTACATATAAGAGATCCATTCCTCTAAAACTTCTCACGATTTCACTCTTATTTAAGCAGGAAAGAAATAACATTGAGCGCCATTATTGAAAAGCGATCGAGTATACGTTAAGTATTTAGTGTAATTACAGATCCAATAAAAATGGCTCGAAGAAAGGAACTTTGTATTGAAGTTCGGAATTTAATAATTAGGATAAGGTGGGAAATAAAAAAAAAATCTTACTCTGAATTAACATAATTCTTAATATAAAAATATGCAGTTAGATTTGGTTTAATATTTACAAGGTTTGAAGAGATCAGAGTTTAATGCAAATAAAAAATGATGGAATTTACAATCTTATAGGTGCTTGAATAAAAAATAAATACTATTTTATGTTGTAATAGAAGAGAAAAGTTTTTTTACAAACACTTATATCACACTTTTGAAATAAGAGGTGAGAATATTAAATAACGAGACAAATGCCTCTACAGAAGAAGTCACCAAACGCCAGAGACCGACAGCTGTTCAGCGAAAGGTTTTCTTTTTCGAATCCAGTGCTTTTCACTTCTATTAAGAAATCCTTATAGCCGTAGTCTTCGTTCGCATTGGAGTTATTTTTTGGTGTCGTCGGAAAAATGATAAGTGTAACAATAGAGCAACGAATCGTCGTGAAATGTCACATGAAACTAGGAAAAAAACGCCACTGAAAATTATAATTTATAGAAACAAGTGTATGACAATGAATGTTTATTATCTGTGCATGTTCTTGAGGGGTTTAAGCCTTTTCAAGATGGCCCAGAAGATGTTGAAGACTATTCTTACCCGGGTCACACGTCTACGTCAAAAACGGATGACAGTATCGAAAAAATCGGTAATCAGGTTCGATCTGAGCATCGGTTATGCATTTGTACAATTGCTGAGATTAGGAATTGACAATGAGTTAGAGAGGCAAATCTTACATAACAATTTTAACATGCAAAAAGCGTGTGCAAAAATATCGCCTAGAATTCCCAAGTTTCAACAACAAGAAGCTCGCAAAAATGTTCATAATTGACACATTGAATGCCATTGAAAATGACCCAAAATTATTAGAAAGGATAATAACGTGAGGCGAATCGTATTTTTTCACTAATCATCCTGAACTGAAGCACCAATACATGCACTGTAAGAACCCATCCTTACCTAGAGCCAAAAAAGCTCGAATGAGCAAATCAAAATTCAAAGCAATGATGTTTGTTTTTTCGGATATTCATAGCACTATGTATCTTCAATGGGCTCCTGAAGATCAAAATATTAATCAACATTTCTATCTCCCCGTTCTGGATGAATTCCGTGAAAGAATAAAGAAAAAATGATCCGAATAGTGGAAGGACAAGTCATCCCGCATTGTCTGTCAAGAGTTTTCTAACCAGTGTTAGACCTTCCGCCTTAATCACCGGATATTGCACCATGCGACTTCTATATTTTTTCTTAATTGAAAACAGCATTAAAAGGAACACGATTTGAGTCCGTTGAAGCTACGAAAGAAAAAGCTCCACTCGTCCTGAAAGAGCTAACAGACTTTCAGCACTGTTTCGAACAATGGAAGGTTCGCAAGGAGCATTGTATGGACAGAGGAAGGGTATGTATTGAAGATGATAATAAGTAAATATGTATCATATCAAAATAAAATGTTTAACATCGTCAGTCTCATAATTTAATTGCCATACCTTGTATGTGTACACTTTTGTATTATGTGATTTTCATCAAGTGAAGAGTTTCAGTAAAAAAAATATTACAGCTTTTCAATTTTTATATTTATATTAAAAATTGTTATTTTTGAAGATTTATGTTGACTTTTTTTTTGACTGACTGTATATCTGTGCACAAAATCTTCAGAATATTTTTAGAGCTAAATATTTCAAATACATTCTTATTTTCGAAAGGAATTAGAAAACAGAATTCCAAATTTTTACTTATGTTCAACAAAGCAAAACGTACATTCTTCAGCTCTCAGAAAAAAAAGCTGTAAGATTTTAAGTATTATCTCCTTGAAACTAGAATTATGACGTACATTTCTGTTTGCTTAAGGTGTTACAAAGTTGGAATCTGTAGCAACATTTGCGGTTATTCTTTTAGCAAGTGAAAACAGAATACTTTAGGAATTTTTAACAAAGCTTCTTTTCACCCGAAAAATTAATTTTGCTAAGATCTTCCAGTTAGATATGTATCATCATTAATTTCTAATTTTTTAACAAACATTAAGAAACTGGGTTGTTTTTTTTAATTGCATTGACTCAGTCATTTCTGGTTTTTTTTTGTAAGTTTTGGTATTCTCTTCACACACACACATTCTCTCTCTCTCATTTTCTCCATTACAATTATATGAATTCTGGCATAGTTTGGTCTATTTCTGAGTTGCCATTTAAATTTAAGTTTGTATATTATAACAAAAATTAATATAAAATGAGGCTGTAATGTTATTTTTAATTTGAGAGACATGCAACTAATTTTTGTATTAAATTCTCAAATCTTAGTCTAAATCTATTTGTCTTGAATTTGATTTTTTACACAATATATATTTAACTATATATGTTATAGAAGCTATTTTTAGTCAAATGTAAATCTAAACTAGTCTATAAACTCGAAATTTATCAAAAACAAATACTTTATAGTTGACTCGATATAATGTTAAATTATTTCCATAAATGAGATTTCCCGAAAATAGCAATTTCTATTCATTTACCTGTCCTTCGATTTGCTTAAAGTAAATTTCACTCTTCACCACTCACTAATTTCTTCGTACAGATTATTTTTTAGAAAAGCTTTGACTTGCCTCTCATGGATCTATATAAATTTCATAAATCAGATTGCGATGTTTTTTGAAAAAAATTAAAATTTTTGTAAGGGTAAAATTACAAATTTTATAAGGCTAAAATTATTCTGAAAACGAGTTAGAGGTTAAGTAAATACCAAAAATAGATAGAATGTTGAATTTTAACTTCATAAAATCATAAAATCGTAATATCGGTGGTGATATATAGAGAGTAACTCATTCCATAAGCAAAATTCTATATGTGTTAAGATATTTAACCTCTTTTCTGTGCAATTAAAAATGTTAACACAGTCTTTCTGGAATTCCATTTCTTAGGAATAAACCATAACTAGTGACTTATTAGTTAATTAGATGCATAAATGTGACATTTTGAAAGAATAATAGGTTGAGATTAAAGTATCCATACAAATACTTTTAGAATTTTGACAAAAATGACGCTTTAAAGGATTAAAGCATCATTTTTGTCAAAATTCTCGATTTTCTAATTTTAAAATTGTTTTATAATTTGATCTTTTTTCTTTCCAATATTGTTTGAATTTTGCTTATACTTTATTTAGAACTTAAGTAACAGGGATTTGAGCTTTATTTGGTAACTAGTTTTTGTAACCGGAAGTGCATGTCTGTATCCAGGAAGAAAAAATGTTTGCTTACATTTTTATTTATAGAAATAACGTTTATATTTACAATTGTACAAAATAAATAAATTTTAAAATATGAATTTGAATTTTCAGAATGTTTGAAAATATATATAACAACGGGTTTTTAATCTAGAATCTGGCAAGAAATGAGAAGTGTTATTGTTTGTTTGCATCGGTTTTGCCTCAATTAGAACAGGTTGGCAATTAGAACATCGTTATAAGTTGCTGTTTAGGCTTTTTTTATTCCTCAAAACTTCGATTACTTTCGTTTAAAATGGGAAATGCTAAATGAAAAATTAAAGCAAAAACGAAATGCTACTTTTTTAGTAATGGTTTTACCAAAAATGATTAAAAAAATAGTAATGAAACAACTAATGCCAGTGCTTCTAAGTTGAACATATCTGCTATTTTCAATGAAACAATTGCAGAGTATGAAAATAAACCAGTAACTAGTAATCGAATAATTGATGTAGAATTCCTCCTATGTTTAATTTTACAACTTTGCTGCTCCAAGTTCTTCCACGACAGTTTGCAGTTACATAAAGTCAAGAAATGGATTGTGCTCAAGTTTTGTTGTAAAATGTAAACATTGTGGCTTAAGCATAGGATTTTCCAGCTAAAAAAAACATTAAACTATCCTGAGGTAAATGCAAGATTTGTTTATGCCATGCGACAAATTGGTAAAGGTTTTCTGCTGCATATAAATTATGTGCTACATTAAATTTAGCCAGGCTCAGTAAAACTGCATACATCAATCATGAGAGTAAACTTATGTTTGTGATATCAAAAGTAAGTGAACTGTCTATGCCAGGGGTGGCGAACCTTTATGTATCGACGTGCCATTTTTTCTAAAAAAATGTTTAATGAGGTCATAGACGTGCCATCAGATAATTTTGACTTCGTGATTATTGGGAAATTAATAATACTAAATACTATCAACACAAAACTCTTTATTTACTACAAGAAAATACGTTTTGAAATGTTTCAGTTATACGCGTAATTCAAAATAAAGTAACAATAGTGTAACTTCTGTTGTTGCAGATTAGATGACAAATAACTTATATTAGGGTTGTAAGATATTACTTTTAACAGAATGCTTGCTGAACTGGAGTCTTCTGTTAAATGGTTTCTAAAAGAATCTTTAATGTTATTATCTCTGAAAATAATGACTCACAGGCATAGGTCGATGAAAATATGGCTAATATAACACGAGTCAGCTTCTACAAACAGTTAAAGGAGTCTGATAACGAATTCCATGTTTCCAAAATTTTGTTATTGGCATTTTTACTTATATTGCTTGTCAATCTTTCTGTTTCAATTAATTCCAACTCTTTCCTTGTTTCAATAAATTTTTGAACCCATATTAAACAAGATTGGAAATCAATCAGCTGCATTTCAAATTCTTCAATTTCAAACCAATCGAATGCGGACAAGTTCAGTTTATCAAAGGAAGTCACATCAGGGTACATAATAAACTTGAGTGTTTCCGACAATTCTTTGAACTGAGAAAATCTCGCTGAAAATTCATTGATCGAAGAATCAATTACAGAAATAAATTTTTCAGTGACTGTTTCTTTGCCTGGTTTCTCATGCATATCTAAAGCATTGATATTTTTTTTTTAAAGTTTGGAAAATACTTTCAGTTTCTTGTAATAATATCGTTCCTGTGTGTGAAAACATGCAGTTTAGCGTCAAAAGTGCAAATGAGATCTATCATGACGATAATTGTTTCATTTGTGCCTTGAAGCTTAAAGTTCAATTCATTGAAACGTTAGCCTATGTCTATAAGAAACATCAACTTTGAAAGCCACTTAACATCCAGCAATTGTGGGTATTGTTAAATTTTCCCTCATTTTGCAGAAACAGTCTGATTTTTTTCAAGCAATCAACAAATCTTTTTTGTACGTTCCCGCGGCTCAATCAGCAAACATTATTATACATTAGTAAGCCATTATACACCGAGGTGACATTATTTAACAAAGCCTCAAACTTTCGCTTATTTAAAACCTGCACCAAATGAAATTGACAACTTTTGTGACTACCGCCATTACATTATCAAGAGATGTTAAACCACTCTTAGCACATAAGGCTTGTTGGGAAATGATGCAGGGAAATTCAACAATCGAATGTCCTACGTCTGTTTGAAATAAACTTATGAAACCATTTTTTTCCCTCCATACTTGAAACACCCTTAGTTGTCACTGAAACAAATTTTTTCAAACCACTTTCTTTCGCAGCAAGCGAATTTTTAACAGCCGTACAAATATCTGTGCCCTTTGTAGGTGTTAGCAACGATGTTATCGCAATTAATTTTTCCTTAATGACGTTTCCTATGCAATATCGAGCAAAAACAGCTAAACATGCAGATTTAGTGAAGGCGGTGCTTTCGTCAAGACACAGCGATATAAAAGGAGAGGAGTTTATGTCAATTTTTTGTTGATCTGCTACATTTCCGGCCTGTTTTAAGAGTCTCTGTTTAATTGTGTTTCTAGATAGAAGAGTATCATTGATGCCCTGAAATATCTTATCTTTATTATTGAGATTATCAAAAAATAAGGGTGTGTATGCTAACCAGGTTTCCTTCAAAAACTCTCCCTCTTGAAAAGGTTTACTATGCCAAGCAATGGCATTTGCTGCCGAATAACTTGCCGCGCTCGTATGACAATTTTTGCAACATATTTAATTATAAACGTCGACTGTTTATTTCTGTCTTTCATTGCACTTGCAATTAATTCCTTTTGTTCTGCTTCGCATTTTGACTAACGAATTTGTGATTTTTTGTTTCCAAATACAGTTTTACAGACGATGTTCTACATATCACTGTTCCAGAACATAAGACACACACCACTTTGTCTCCTTTACTAATCATGCCATATTTCTCAGTCCACCAAGTTTGAAATTCTCTGATACACTTTTTTTTTTCTGAATTAGCCATATTAAACAACAGTTAAAAATCGTAAATATAACACAAATAAATTTTAAAATACAGTTGTGAGAACGAAATTGACTATTATGCTATGCGTAAACAAACTATGCGCCATTAGCAATTGTAGTCCACAATGTAACTACAATAGCAACCGAGTGCGCTTCCTACCCGCCGTCCCTGCCCATAGGATCTCTCGCGTTCGTTCGTAATATGCTTCATAGTGAGCTTCGTGATCGGTGGCGTGCCCAAAATATTGTGTCTCATGCCATCGGTTCGCCATCCCTGGTCTATGCAAAAGGCGATTAATGAAATTTTGAGTATGCATAATTCTAAAAATAAAATAGCTAAATGCGGTGTTTCAATCGATGGAACATGGCAACGTAGAGGTTATGATTTTGTCAATGGGTGAGTTGCTACTTTATCAATTGACATAGTGGGCATTGAAATAATGTCGTCACATTGTCCGACTCGCAGAAAGATTTAAAAAATGTCTAAAGGCATTCAATCTGAAACACTTGAAGCAGATCATGAGTGCCAAACCAATTTCAAAGATTTCGAGTTAAAAATGGAATCTGTTGGTGTTAACAGAATCTTCAAACGATCCATTGTCAAACGATGTATGAAATATTCTCACTAATATGGTGACCGGGATTCAAAAGGATACATCAGCATGAAAGACACATATGAAAAAGATAGTGTCTCTAAGTTGGAATGCATAGGGCATATCCAAAAAAGTGTAGGTGCTAGATTGCGTAAGCTGAAATCTAAAATTAAAAGTTTATCTGGTAAAAGTAAACTTGCCGATTCTTTTATTCTTAGATTGCAATACTACTATGGGATTGCTGTTCGTAGTAATGTTGGCAATCTACTCAAACTTCAACAAAATGTTGATGCTACTTTGTACCATTGTTCGTCGGGTGGTAAGAAACCAATGCATGGACAGTGCCCTATCGGGAAAGATAGCTGGTGTTATTATCAACGAGCACTCTCATGAGGCAAAAAGCTCAAAGAAAAATATCATGGTTTATCAAATGAAATACTGAATATGCTTAAAGCCACTTATTTAGAACTATGTTCTAAAGAGCTCTTAAGTGTCTTCATGGTAAAACACAGAAAGCCAATGAATGTTTTAATGGCGTAATAAGGCAGAGGGTTCCGAAAAAAGTTTTAGTGTGCCTTAAAACTTTATAATCTCTACCGTTAGATGCTATGATACAGTTTAATGATGGGTACAAGGGCTGTGCAGACATTTTAAAGAAACTTAATATAACTAACTCGGGGTTATTTTACTTAGTAATCATATAAACACCTTGACAATAGTAGAATTTTTGATGCTGAACGTCCTTCCACACCAAATGTAAAGAGGCGTCAAAAAATACTAAGAACTCTTGGGGGAGGGGGGGAATTAATATGTTAGAAAGCAAAGAAGGTGTTATTTATAAACTAGGGGCATTTTGAATACTGTATTCATTCGAATCTAAACCACACTTTTTTTCCAATGTTAATGCTTCTTAAAATCGAGTGCGGCTTAGAATAGAAGACAGAAAAATTTGTTAGTTGGGAGAAATTGAGTTTCTACCCCTTTCAAATGAAAAAATACAACCGTCCATTCTAATCACCTGCATTGATGACTCATAACATTCCACAGTTCATCTTCAGTATTCAGTCTCTCCTGAACTTTGTTGCCTGCACGTATTTAAGAGCTTTTTTGTATTCTATTTTTTAATCACCTAATCATCAAAGATATCGGTAATGGCCTCAAGGCGAGTTCACTATGACGCAAGTAAGAAAAGAAAGGCGATTATATATGCAGCTTGACGTAAGCATTGATATGCTAGTTAAGGACGACGCAAAAAGAGAGTGCGAAAACTAGTTGCATTTGGAAAATTACCCTTTAACTGCTTCCGGAAAAACAAGAAGGCAATTGCTTCGAAAATTACAGACTGGGTATCTGTTGCCTGGAAAAAAAAGTTTCCAGTAAGACTATAATACATTCTTTTAAAAATGTTGCAAAAAAAGCGTTGGATGTCAAGGGGGAAACAACACTGTGTGGAAAAATTGTGACGCTGGCAGTAGTACCGAAGTTAGCTGTGAAAGAGGGAGTGCCGAATCATTTTCGGAATATAATACTGATGGTTAGAGCAATTATAAGTTCATGAATGTATTTAAAAAATTTTAATACAGGTAAAATAAATTAATTATTCGCTTCTTATTAGTTCTAGTAACGTCCACTCGGGGGGGGGGAGTTGCTAAAGCATGCTAACTGTTGTGCTGCCCAGACGACCGCCTAATAAAATTACAACCGAAGCGCTAAAACCGTTTGGAGAAAAACGAGCTGGGAAAAAATGAAATTGGTGAAAGAGGGAAACTGTTATTTTTTTTTTTTTTATCTTGGTCATCTTTGTATCTAGAACTTGCCGTCAGTCGAACGAACGCATTTTTTACTGTTCTCATCTTCATTTGTTTAAATTTCGTAAATATCGGACATCGGTAAAACTTTTTACACCATTTTTTTAAAAAAAATACTATTTATTTTTTCTACACTATTACTTTTTCGCCAAAAAAAAAAAAAAAACACGGGTTGAGAATTTGGGGTGTGACTTAGAATCAATGGTGGCTTAGATTCGAATAAATACGATATAATTTTTTAAGTTTATTATTAAAAATTGCATTTGAAAGTTAGTTTTTGAAATTTCTCAAAACGAGATTTCTTGACAAGTTTATATTTTTTGTTCAGTTTATATTAACGTTGCACCAGAAGCAACACGAGGGCTATTGGAGACAGACCTCAGAATTTTCAACCTCAGTCAAGTGATGAGGACGACATCTGAGCTTGCACCCCCTCCTCTAACTTCCACACTACGCCATCGGGATTACTTTAGGCCTCAACAGATTTAACGTTCATCAGCCCCGGCTACACGGCGGATCTTTAGCGGTCAAGGCTCGAAACCGTGACTGAAAGAATACCGCCGGCCACAAATCCGAAACCATGACCACTAGGCTACCGCGGCCACGATATGTTTACATATGACAACGTAGATAGAAAAAGTAATGAACCAAACTAATTTAAATTTTACAAGTATTTTCCTTATATAGTTTTTCAGAACCCTTACTACTTTCACGCTTGTAAAACTGATAGAAACAAAGATATAAATTATGTATTATAATAATATTTTTTTTTTATATTTTTTCATTGTTATTTGACTCGAAATACAATAAAAATTGTAGTAATTTGATTTTCATCATGAAAGTAGTACCATCCCCAGAAAATATTATGATATATAAGATGAAATTTACAGAATAATGATATTTTTGTTTATGAGCATTATTCTGATAGTCAATTTATGTGCTATTTTCACCATGTTTTCCACTCTATTTTTTTTTTTTTTAATTCAAACAGAATATTAAATGTGTTTTTCATAATTTTAGGTTACATTTCAGATTTAAAAAATATTTTGATAGCAAATATCAATGTAATTCAAAAACTTTTCTCCAAATGTGTACAGATACCTTAAATAATAATATTCATTTTATTGATTCTCTCTCTTTCTCTGTCATCTAAAATATAAAGGAGCCTAGATTGCTTGTGGTAATTACATATAATCTACTTTATATAAGCTATATAACATTTCTATTTTTTTTTTAACTTTTGAAAAAGAGTATTCTTAAATTTATAGAGCCAATTAAATTGTTTAAAACAATTGATTTTTTAAGAAAAAATTTAATATAAAATGTAAGT
Organism: Nephila pilipes; assembly: GCA_019974015.1. Taxonomy (NCBI): domain Eukaryota; kingdom Metazoa; phylum Arthropoda; class Arachnida; order Araneae; family Nephilidae; genus Nephila; species Nephila pilipes. Next base: position 30,392 of record BMAW01005552.1, read on the forward strand.
TTAGTAAAAGACTTCAAAAGAACTTGTAAATAAATCAGCAGCCAGAACAATCTTCGAAAGAAAAAAGTAATCTGATGAAGCTAAGTAGGAAATTGTTTTGAAAAGTTAACACCTGGTGCTTATCCCTTAAAGAAAACTCCATTTAATGGCTTTGGTGTGGAAAAGTGAATTCCTATTATAGCTTTTAAAGTAAAATGCCTTTTGTAATTGTTGGCTTCTTTTCTTTTAACAATAATGGTTGAGAGAAAAAGAATGAATAGGCTTTAACAAGACAAGTAGTCAAACTATGGTATTTATAAAAAAAATTTAAGATAATCAAGAGGGTGATTGAACTTTGAATGGAAAATACGTAAAAAATTAAAAACTCTTATATAAAAGTTTCCACTCCTCTAACAAATTTTATTTTTAAAGGATTCTTAATTTATTCAGAAGAAAATGCTCTATTTTTTATAAAATCCATTTAAAATACCTTTTGTATTTTAATTTTTTTATATTCCTCTCAGTGGATACATTCCTTCGCTTAAATAAAAAATATTTGGAGATATATTTGGGAAGTGTGTTCATTTTATTATGAGCAAATAACAGAAAGGTGTTTTTTAACGTATTTATTTCTGAAGCCATTTGAGACCATAGTTGGTTTTCTACAGCACACTAAAATTAGGATATTAAAAAAAGAGTATATATTTCACAAATTATACGTAAATTACAAAAAAAAACACTATTTCATTATAATTTGTAGTAAAAAGACAATATGATTAAAATAATATACTTATTGTATTTAAATATTTTCAATCATAAAATTTGGATAAAATTCTTCCACAACATAAACATCGGATAATAGAATGCAATAAAAGCTGCACATGAGGTTATTAGGCTGAATTTTTATGTAATAATAATTATAATCAGGCTTTCAAAGACTGGGGTAAATATCAGGAAGAAGGGAGGGGACAGTTTTTTTTTAGGGCAATCAAGTACTCAACAAACTTGATTTCCTCAAAAACAACACAAATTATGCTTCAGGTTCCTTAATTTCAATGATAATGTACGTTTTTGACAGAAATTTATAGGCATGAAATTATGAAGTTAATATTTTAATTTCATGTTCTCCAACAGAAAAATGATTATTTGTAACCGGCTTCCACAAATCCACACGGGGCTTTTCTTAACTGCTACATTTGTTAAATATTGTGAACAACTGGAGTAAAAATTTGATTATTTGGACTTGAAATAATATTGAATTTTCATTTTATGAATCAATGTATCTAGTTGCTAAAAGTATCAAGCTTCCTCTCGTATCTGACTCAAGTTACATTTTTTAAAACTTTATATAAACTTCGATTGCAATGTACGATTTCATCCGAGAAAATTCTACCCCAAATCCTTTCAATAGAAAGTACTCGGGGGGGCCCCCCCCAAAAAAAAAAAATACTATAAGCCTCTTAAGAATATTATCGCTTAAAATCCAGTATCGATTTATGTAATTATTGTGATTTTCGCACATTTAAGAAATACATGCTTAATAAAGATTTTATTCCTCTTTATAAAGACCTATTTCATTAAGATATTTAAGATATTACAATAAATTTTCTTATATCATAAGGAGAAATTTGTAAAATTCAAATATCAAGATGAAAACAAATGTTTTCATGTGACGCGAAATAATTTATTAAATATATAAATGGATTTTCCTCATACAATAAGGTATTTCATATAAAAAAAAGTTCTTTTGTACATTTTTGTAAATATCTAATAAATTTTGGTGAAAGAATTATTATTTTCTTATTTTAATTTTCATTATCAAAGAAGCAAAACTTGATATAAAACATTTTCTTGTATTTTTAATTTCAGAAACAAATCTTTGTTAACCATTTCCTCCCACCATTATTACGAGTTCATATTTGGATTTTTCTGGTAGTTAATATACAAGGTGTGGCTATTAGATAAAGAGAATGTCCCTACAACGCTCCATGCGAATCTTCCACTTTTCGAAACAAAGCTGAAAGTCTTCTTCTGTCAGCTCCTTCAATACGCGTCAGCTTTCTCTTTCACATCTTCAACGGACTCAAATCTTGTTCCTTATAATGCAGTTTTCAATTTAGAAAACAGATAAAAGACGCATGGCGCAAGATCCTATGGATAAGGCAAATAATATAGCACTGGGATGACGTATTTAGCTAGAAACATCTTGATAGACAAAACGAAATGACTTGTTCTTCCACATTATGGGTCATTTCCCCCTCTATTTCTTCCACGGAAAGAAGTAGTGTAAAGGTAATAATGGTGATTAATACACTACTGACCATTAAAATTGCATCACCATGAATGAAAGAGAATACAAAAAAAGATATTTTATGTACGTAAACAGTATAGCATGAAGACAAAATGATTAAATTTACAAGCAGTTTCGGGGTTTAGAGAAGTGCGAAATCACAGCTGCCACCCCTGGCAACTAAAATGCCTCTTACCCGGATAGGAATGCAGTCAAACTGGGCTTGGATGACAGAAACGGGCAACTCACTTCATGCTGCTTCAAGTCTATGCCACATTTCATCAACCGTATCAGCTGGAGAGGGGTCGTGGGCCATTCTCTTAGCAACCCATGACCAGATGTTTTCAATGGGTGACAGATCTAGAAACAATGCAGAGCAGGGAAAGAATCGAATACGCTGTTTATCGAGGAAGATCAGAAGACGACGCGCAACATGTGGCCTTCCATTGTCTTGTTGGAAAACGGCGTTTGGTAGACCTCGGAGCAAGGGTACAACCACTGGCAGTAAGATGTCAGAAATGTACAGATCTGCGTTCAAATTATCGTCGATCCGAACTACAGATGTGCGTATCGTGTACCCAACGGCTTTACAAATCCTAACACCAAGTGCAGGAGCCCAATGACGATATCGAATGCAAGCAGACGATGAGCGGTCTCCTCGGAGCCTCCGTACACATATACGGCTATCAGAATACTGCACACAGAACCAAGACTCGTTTGAAATAGCGACATTGTTCCACTCCTGAATCCAGCTTTGTCGTTAGGCGCATCAGAGTTGTCGTCTCTCTCTATGCTGCATTGTCAAAGAAAACCGAAGCAATGATCGCCGTGTTGACAGTTCATTGTACTGGAAATGTCATCGCAATGTGCAAGCGAATTCTAGGCATGCTGCAAACATACCCATTTCCTGACTAATAGTCCGTGATGTGGTTGCACGGTTTTGCAGGGTCTGTCTTCTCTGACGTTAGTCATGGGAGAGCGTGGAGATCCTGGATACCGTTCAGTATGACCCTCAGCAACCCATTTATTTCATATTCGCATGGCAGTTGTTGAATTCGACCAATGAGACGGGCGATATCACGGAACGGTAATCCACACTCTCGATAGACAACGATCCTGCCTCTATCGAATTTCGACACTTGATGGAAAGCATTTCTTTTTCTTATTCGTGGCATAAAGCGATATTCTGAGCAAATTCTGAGCTTACAAAGTGCTCTCCGAATGAGAAATCCACTACACTACTTTTCTTTTATGCACATGTAGGTTCTCCCTCCTGCATAGTCTAAATGCTCTAAAATACTAATCATTTGCATATCCCAACCTCTTCATCCTTTCATGTGATTTTCACGTTCGCCAGATCATTCTTTCCCAGAGTTACAATTTTAATGGCCAGCAGTATAGTTTAACCTTCAGTTGCCCAATTGACGTACACGATCGCATGAATATTGAAAAAAAACATCACTGAAGAACTCCTCGACATGAAGTTAAAGCGTTTCTCTTAATTTTGTATAATGTTTATGTATAAATTTAAAACGTTTCTACAAGTTTTGTATAATTGTATAGTGTGTATAGTGTTTTATCTAACCGAATGATACGATTAGTGAGAGAGAGAGAAGCATCGATCTAATTGTTCTTGATTTTTTCAAATGGTTGTTAGGATACGAAGCAAGATAATGAAATGAAATGAAATTTTAAGTTACTGTTTTTTTTTTGACGCATAAGCTATAGAAAAACTTGTGATGTTTAAATGGGGTAATGAAAATGCCCAAATACTTAACCATGACAAAACGAACTGAAAAAGTTCATACAATAACCGCTGTTTAATCCGCCATATGTATAGATTGCGCCGTTTGGCACAATCTATAATTCGGCACTGATCTAGATGCTCTCTATCGAATTGTTTTGAGAGGATTCAAGAATTTGTTAATCTGGACCTCCAAGTCGTGACACGACCCAACTCGTACTTTCGCCCAGTGTTTACATTAAGTATCAGTTTTCGTTCCAGTACATTATTTCTTATTTCTAGCACAATATTACAACTGTGTATATGAGATGTATATACAGTAAAAAGTTCTGGAAGCCCAGCAGATGCTCTTTAAGTGCTAAAAAAGCTTATAAGTGTAAACATGTAAATAGATTAGAGCATCACAATTTGTTTTAACTATCATTGTACTGTATTAAGGATACCAGGACATTAGAGGGAAAATACAATGCAGAATTTAAGACTCTTTGATTTTGTGACATTAGTGTCTTGAATATTATTTGTACAGCTTAAGAATTTTGTG
>BMAW01005552.1:34955-67436 GCA_019974015.1 Nephila pilipes
TTGTATAATGTTTATGTATAAATTTAAAACGTTTCTACAAGTTTTGTATAATTGTATAGTGTGTATAGTGTTTTATCTAACCGAATGATACGATTAGTGAGAGAGAGAGAAGCATCGATCTAATTGTTCTTGATTTTTTCAAATGGTTGTTAGGATACGAAGCAAGATAATGAAATGAAATGAAATTTTAAGTTACTGTTTTTTTTTTGACGCATAAGCTATAGAAAAACTTGTGATGTTTAAATGGGGTAATGAAAATGCCCAAATACTTAACCATGACAAAACGAACTGAAAAAGTTCATACAATAACCGCTGTTTAATCCGCCATATGTATAGATTGCGCCGTTTGGCACAATCTATAATTCGGCACTGATCTAGATGCTCTCTATCGAATTGTTTTGAGAGGATTCAAGAATTTGTTAATCTGGACCTCCAAGTCGTGACACGACCCAACTCGTACTTTCGCCCAGTGTTTACATTAAGTATCAGTTTTCGTTCCAGTACATTATTTCTTATTTCTAGCACAATATTACAACTGTGTATATGAGATGTATATACAGTAAAAAGTTCTGGAAGCCCAGCAGATGCTCTTTAAGTGCTAAAAAAGCTTATAAGTGTAAACATGTAAATAGATTAGAGCATCACAATTTGTTTTAACTATCATTGTACTGTATTAAGGATACCAGGACATTAGAGGGAAAATACAATGCAGAATTTAAGACTCTTTGATTTTGTGACATTAGTGTCTTGAATATTATTTGTACAGCTTAAGAATTTTGTGGGCCTAATAATATTTCTCTCATTTTATTGAACTATAAAAGTATTTTTTTTAGTCAAAAGGTTTTTATAGTGAACCTATTTTTTGATGATATTATTGTATATTTTCTTTGAAAAATTATAGAACTTCGAAATTTTAGATATTGTAATTTTCTTTTTCAATACATAAAAAAAATATTTCTTAAAAAATAAGTATTACTTAGAGAAAAAGTATTTTATGTTCACTACATTCTTAAGTACGTTATATAGAAGCACAAAAATTTTAGATCCACATTGTGTAATAGTTTCTTTTCAAATGGTACCTAAATGTAATTATATCTCATAACACATATCATATTCAAATTAAAGGGGAGGAGGGTCTTTATGACTAAAAAATTACTTTTATGGTTCTGTATAAATATTGAAATATCATTTATGGCATACACACAAAATCAAAGATCTACTCATAATTTGAAAACATATATATGTATATCAAAAAACAGAGTCTTAGGAATAATATTCCAGAATTCCTCGCAAGTCCTGGTACCATTAATTTTTCTTTAATGCCGTGTTTTCTATAATTATAAAAATATTTAATTAAATTAATACATACCATTGGAGATTAGCCGTACTGATCACGCTGCTTCATTGCGTTTCGCGCCAAGCTCAGCCATCTCGAACTGTGCCATTGATCTACATATTTCTTAGTGTGCCAGAATCACAGAAATACGACTAATTGCTGTAATACAAAATCAATCTAAATTACATTGCACGTGCTTTAATGTAAAACCTCTCTATTGGCTTAACTCAAACAATTTTATGATTAAACCTTCAAAATCTATATTTTGCAACATTTATTGAAAACGATATACTCGTTTACCATGACACGACGTTTGAAACGTGCAAAAAATTAGTCAATTGATATAGATGACTGGCGCGTTTTCCTATGTTATCTATATTCGTTGTCTTGATTCTTAACCAAATGCTATCCCAGAAAAATATTTCTATTTATAATATTCACTGGAATATTGTATTATGGAAACTCAAATACTACTTTTCATTTCAGAACTGCTATATATATAGGATTTGTCTTGTTTCAAAATGTAAAGTAAACATACATCTCATAAATTAATATCATTGGTATTAAAAAGTTTTACTTCGAGAATCTCTATGGCTTTACTAAATTGAGTTGCTGTACCTTTTGCAAAACAAAAAAAAAGAAAAGGAAAAAAAAAAAAAGAAAAGAGAAAAGAAAAGATAAAAACCTACTTCTTAGTGATAAATTTTCGGACAACTTCAACATTTTAAAGAAAAAAATCTCTGCAATTCGTGTCAAAATTTCAGTTCATTCCTAAGTATACATAAATGCAATGGAATTCGTTTCTTTGCAAGCTACGACAATAAACTAGTACAGCCATTATTACAATCAAATAATTTCTGATTTATTAGAATATCGTTTAACTTCAATTACATCTTTTGCAAACAGGGATCAAAGTGTATTTGTGTTTTATATATATACACTCATTGCCATAAAAATTTGAGCACCAAGAAAGAGATGCCGTAATAAAACGAATTTTACATACTCAAAGTACAGTAAGTAATGATTACACAATCGAAGCAAAATGATCGTTTATTGTAGGAAAAATTACAAATGAATGAAGGTTTTAGTACCCTCTTACTTGAATGCATGAGATACGGTCAAGCATTGAGGAATAAAAGTCCCGTATGATGTCCTGCGCCATCTCGTTCCTCAGTTGCTGTAAAAGCGCCTTTAGTGCGACCAAACTCGTAGGCTGTCCAACTTGAGGTTCTAAATGATCCCAGATATGCTGCATCGGTGACAAATCTATGGATCGAGCGGGCCAGGGATGGGTGGAAATGTAGCGGAGGCAGTCCTGTGAAACCCTTGATGTGTGTTGGTGAGCATTATCCTATTGAAAAATGGCTCCTGGGAGCACTGCCATGAGTGGCAACATATATGGCCGAAGAATGTCACGAACTTACGTCTGAGGTGTCATGGTGCCGTGGATCAATATTAGAGGCGACCGTGTGTCCTGTGTCTATTAATCAACATTACTACCTTCACGTTCTGGATGAAATCCGTGAAAGAACAAGGGAAAAAATGATCGGAATAGTGGAAGAACAAGTCATTCCGCCTTGTCTATCAAGAGGTTTCTTGCCACTGTTAGACCATCCGTCTTATTCGCCGGATCTTGCACCATGTTACTCCTATCTGTTTCCAAAGGTGAAATCTTCATTAAAAGGAACAACAATTGAGTCCTATGAAGCTCTATGAAAAAGATAGCGGCACACGTCCTGAAGGAGCTGACATAAGACTTCCTGCACTATTTCGAACAATGGAAGATTAGCATGGAACATTGTAGGGATAAAGGAGGGGTTATATTGAAGGTGATAATAAATAAATATCTATGACATCAAAATAAAATGTTTTACAACATCAGTCTCGTTATTTAATAGTCCCACCTCAGAATGCTCACTTAAGTCACGGAAACAATATTTTTTTTTAAAAATTCCAGAAATTTAAAAAAAAAAACCCTGCCTAGAAAACATATGAACAGTTTTTTACAGATTTTTTTTTTTTTTTTTTCGTTTGATCATCAAAATATGAATTATTAAAAACTAAAGTTGTGTAAATAGTGAATACCTAAAAAAAAAACTATTTTAAAAGGTAATTTTGAAGTCTTATTAGGCTACTGGGAATTCAGTTTTCAAACCATTAAATAATGGTGCTTTGATTGCTCGAATTATTTTGTTCTGAATGATAAAATTGCCTTCGAAATAACACAGTGGATGGCTATCTTCCTAGCCTCTAAAAAGTTTGACAAATAGAGCTCAGGCTTGTTTGGTATTAACTCCAAAACATATTTAGTTCAGAAAAAGTTACCAAATGGCGAAAAGAGACAAAAATGGCGAATTAAGGGGAGTCTTCACCCCTATACTGACAAAGTTAAATGGACAGTTTACAAGTATCTTTTTCTCAGAAATTATTAGACATATAAGACTGAAATTTTATCTGCAGATTAGGTAAATATATATCTTTATACTGAAGCGAGATTTTAAAAATATATTTCGTTCTTTTTTTTTTTTTTTTTTTTTTTTTTTTTTTTTTTTATTAAAAAGCAATTTTTAATGAACAGTGCTATGAATTTTTTTGAAAATTGTCATTTTTTTTTGTTGTTACGATATCTGCTCTCTAATCAGTGTTTTTAAGAATATTATAAATGTTTCCTTTCAGTATGTAGAGTTACAAATTAGGAAAATGTGGTAAAAATTTCAGATGCATGCATACAGTAGATTTAGAGAAAAAGGTAAACGCAGTTTAAAAAATATCCATAAAGAAAACTGGAATTTTAATATAAATTTTATATGATTAAAAAAAGTTCTGCTCCACAAGCTTTATAAGCCGTATTTTTCTTAATTTTGTATTCATCTATTTTTCTTTTCAAGTCTTTTTTTTTCCTTCACTCGTTTCTTTTGATTTTCCAGAAAATGCATAAATAACTCTCTACAGTTTTTCCCTGTCAAGGCATTTCATAGCATTTTTGCATATTTCCCAGAATTTATTCAAAAATTTTCCAGAGTACTCAGCTTTATACATTACCATTAGTAAATGAGCATACAGCATCATAAACACCTTGTGAAAGTGTTTCAATAACACGAATGATGAAAACAAGGGATCATGCGACGTTATGAAAACTTTCATTCGGGTTATACGTATTTTTACGTGAACACTTTTTAAAAAAAATTTAGTTGTGAAAGGTCTATATATGCACTCTGTAACAAAACAAAAAAAAAAGCGACGCACTAAGAAGGAATTGTCCGATGGAAACAAAAATTGGTGTATAGGAAAATTATATACAGAATAGAAAATGATTAAAATTTCAGAAAAAATGAATAGTTTATTTCAGAGTTACATAGTTACAAAATAACGAGTTCAATAAGGTGTTGACCCTCCTCTAGCCTGGATGCAAGCTACCACACGACGTGTCATAGAGTGATACAGCTCCTTAATGGTCTTCTGCGGTATTTCTTGCTAAATTTGCTCCAATTGTCAAGGGAGGTCACCAACATTCCCTGGTAGATGCAACCTCTTTCCCATCATATACCAGACACGCTCGATTGGAGTGAGATATGGTTGGCCAAGGAAGTGTTTGATAAGCTGCAAGACAGTTCATAGCAACCCGTGCCGTATGTGGTCTGAAATTATCTGGCAGAAAAATAAGGCCAGGGTACTGCAAAAGGAACGGTAGCAAAACAGACCTCAGCACCGCTGTGCTGTAAGTGTGTGTCTAATGACGACCAAAGAATATCCGCTTATCAAGGGTAATGGCACCCCAGATCATAACTCCTGGTTGAGGGCCTGTGTGGCGTGCAATAGTGAAAGCAGGATCGCTCCAGACACGTCTTCAAGTATCCTCAGGACACAGTTGGAAGCGGGATTCGTCGCTAAACACTATACGTACCCAGTCAGCATCATTCTAACCTGATCGAGCCAAGCACTGCTGTAATCTGGCTCGACAGTGAGCAGGCACGAGTTGCAGGTGACGTAGCGGTCGGTACCAGCGTAGATTTCTCTCTATCAGCCATCTGTGAATGGTCATAGTGGACACTTGTGTGCGAGTCGTAGGTCTGATGATTGATAACGATGAATCAGGGGCTGTGACAGCATATCTGACAATCACTATTTCCTCCCGATCTACTGTGACCCATCGCTACCATCATGACGTTGAAATCTACCATTCTCCACCCATTCTTGCCAGCATCTTCAAATCGCCGCATCGATTCAACCCATATGACGAGCGATTCTCCGATTTGCCCAACCTTCCTCTTTTAATCCAATGATACGACCTTTTTTCAAACTCTGACAGTTGCTCGTAGTGAGCTCGAATTCTACGGTGATGCATTTTTTCAGTCGTTGAAAGGTATCCTAAATCGCAATGCATCAGAAAATATGACCATAAGATTAGAATCGCTTCTTATTTACACCTGCTGAGTTTGCAGTTCGAATGCTCTGTAGCTCCCGCTATTCATTTATTGGACACCAAATTTTAATCATTTGCATGCTCGGTTCAAATGTCTTTGCATACGAAATTTCATTACAATCGAAAATCGGGCAGTTTCTTCTTGGTACGACGTTTTTTTTTTTTTTTTGTTTGTTTGTTTGTTTGTTATAGAGTATATATATATATATATTTCTACTAAAACTATGTAAACTTAAACTGGCCTAAAGTCATAACAAAGGGAACGTAAAGCTTTCAAATTATAATATATTCTTATTAAAATCTGTATTATATTCGAATTATTATGATTTCAGAATTTCGTCAGACAGCTTTCTTCAATGTCTTCGTCAACAATTAACAGCACAAATGTCTTCGTCAGACATTTGTGCTGTAGTACTTTTTTACCTCTCATTTAAGGAACAACTTAGGATCGACAATAATGACACACAACAGAACAACGCCCTTCTCAGAGTTTCCAATAACATGTTCTTATATATAATATGTACATTCATTAATCTGATACGCGAAGTCAATTTTTTTAAAAAAAATAGCACTCATCCTATTTACAAAGAACTTATTCATTCCTCAATTTCAAACTAATAGTATGATTCAAAATGGATCAAAGGGTACAGTTGTTAAATGTTCACTACGAAAAACGATGACTCATTCTTCGTAAAAATCTACGTTTGATGTCTGTGGTTTCGATTACTGACATTTTGGGCTTGATTAGAATAAACAGGATGAAGATACTGGATAAACTTCGATAAATTTTTAATTCATAGCTTGGTAAACATATAAATATTTTTGAGCTTCTAATGGACATTTTTTTTTTTTACTTATTTTTCCCATTTATTGCAATTTTCGCTTAGATTTTTTTAAAGTGTTATTCTTATTTACGCTAATCACACTGAACAACAAAATGCAACTTTTTTTTATCGTGTACCTTTTGAATAATCATCCTATAATATTTTTTTACGAAGTAGATTATGTTTGAACTGATAATCTGAGATTTAGCTCTCATTTCATTGATTTAACTTGTAACAAATTTTAGTATATTCTTACATGCATGAATCATTTCTGCTTGAGCAAGGAATGTAATCTTTTATCTTTAACTTTTAACTGGTCTGTATTTGAGACAACTGTACCTAATTAACATCTTCGGATGTAGTCTATATATATTATTTTACATAATTGCCGGGCATTCTATCGGGAATTTTTTTTATCCTTGTCACTTACAGATAGTGTTTATGAAAAAATAAAGAGTAAAATGCTGAAAATATCTTTAAGACTTTATAGTTTTTCAGAAACTTCCTCTTATTTATCTATTTTTCCATGCAATAAATTAACAATATAAGAACATGCTTACAGTTACGTGATAAACATATATTCCTTCTATTATTTCAACCCCTTTAAATTTGAAGAGCATTATTTTAAGAAAGTTAATACTATTTAATCGTTACAGAAAGCAATGTCTTGTGAAACGTATGTGTATTATATTTTCAAGGCATTTAATAAATTTCCGATTTCTAGAGAGTTTATTCTTATTTTTCATATTAAAATGTTGCAATACTAAGGATTGGTTCTTCTTTTTATCCCATTTTCATGAATAGCTTCCTAACTTCTAATCCGGAAAACATTTTTTTTTTTCAATATGGATACGAATTTAAGTATTATTTCCGTTATTTTATAAAATACCTGGCTACTTCTTGAATAACAAATAATTGAAATAATAAATTAAGTCAGTTAAAGAGTAACATACACACGTGATGTATGGTTCAATTTATTATATCAAAACAAGTTCACAGCATTAAGGAATAAAATGAAAAAAAATTCATTCCATTTTTCTAGTAAAAGGACTGTTTCAAAGACTGTGCTTTGAAAGACCGAAAATCGTACAGAAGATTATGCTGTTTTAATGAACTGAATATTCAGAGGGAAAGAGAAAAATATGAAATTTTTTTGGAAAGCTAGGAAAAGATTCCATCAACGTAAGACAAACCTCATTATTCAGCCTCTGCCAGAGGTTTCTGTCCATATTTCTTTAGACGGAAAAATGACAGAGGAAAAAAGGACATCATAATTATTTTAGCTTGTAGCCATGGATAAAAAAAGCCGAGAAGAATTTTTTCAATTGGGTACAAGAAAATCATCAATATAGAATTATATTCTCGATCCCGTTCCTACGCGTATGGATAAAAACTAATTAGGAGCAAAGAATAGAAAGAAAGGGCTCCACGCTGTCACAACACCTTGAAATATCGGTGATAGATTCAACAAATGTCAAAATACAAAAAATTATGCCAACAACAAAAATTGATTGGTTTTAAAAACAATATTTATGTATTTTTTTAATAATTTTTGATGTTGTTTCAGTACAATAAATCGTAATAATATATTCATAGTCAGAAGAAAAATAAGTGTAATAATTTGAAATTTAATTAAATGATAATATTTCTGTATTAGAATAGCAGGGGTTTAATAAAACCAGAAGAAATACCATAAAATTTTACTTTAATATAGTAAAATATAGGAAAAAAGATGATAAATTCGTGAGGGAGAGTGAGAAGTATCTATATACACTAGATCCAGTTTCAAAGAATTTAGCCACACTGATGAGATTATAAAAGCATCAATATTGGGACATTTAGTTAATTTATGACTCAGTGTATTTTATTAATGATCCAGTCTGTTCATCAAATTTTTATTTGATATTTTGCATAAAGTAGAATGAAAAAAAGACTTAAAATTTAAAAACAATTGGTTCTGTTGCTATAACTTTTATTTCCAGTGTATCTAGTATTACTGTATATATATATATAAAAAAAAGCTCTAATTTTTCCACACAAAGGGCAATTTAGTTTAGTTTTTATTAACGTCGCACTTGAAGCAACACGAGGGCTATTGGCGACGGACCTCATAATTTTGAATCACTGTCAAGGACGACAACTGAGCTGGCACCCCCTCTCCTAACATCCACACCACGCCAATGGGAGGACTTTGGACCCCGAACAGATTTAACGTGCATCAGCTCCGGCTACACGGTGGGACTTTGGCGGCTAAGGATAGAACCCGCGACTGAACAAAAACCACCAGCCGCAAGTCCACGACTTTGACAACTTGGCTACCGCGGCCCACTCAAAGAGCAAACGAGCATTATTTCATTTAAAATAGCCTCCTTCTAGGCCTATGATATTGGCCTTGGTTACATTTCGTGATTCAAATATCCATCAAAAATATTCCCGGAACTGCAAGCATAGCTTGAATCCCATTAAGGCTAATCTTGATCTTCTTAAGCGAAGTATTGCTAAAATAACTAGAAAAATCGACTCGACTCCGTTCTCTTAGAACTTGGAGTTTCCCCTAATCCTGATTTCTTTTACACTGGAAGTGTCTTAAAGGTCGTGTTTTCACCGGCAGTCCCAAGACCATTACTCAGCTAAAGGAAATTTAAAGGATGTAATAAGAAATATTGCGAGCTGTTATGAAAAATGTAATAGAAAGAGCCCGTTTCTTTTAACTGGACAATAGGGCTCGTCTATGAGATGTTGTTCAATAAAATTTCCAAACAATGTATAATATCATATATATAAATCATATATTCTGTTATAAAGCACAAAATTAATGTTCACTAAAAGTTGTAAAGTGACTTTTGGCTTATTTTATAATTTCAAGATTACGAAGATTAATGTATATTTTTGAAGACATCTTTTTCCCTCTCTCTCATATCATCTTACTTTGCCTGTAAATATTTCTTTGAATATTTTGATATAGTTACGAATACTAATAAGAGTGATAAAATTATTTTCATTGTTCCAAATCTACAAAACAGGCTGAGAAACATTTGATTAATGAAATTATCAAATGTTTCTGAGTCTGTTTTGTAGATTTTTGTACAAAACAGGCTGATCTTTTTACAAAATTTTTGTCGTATTTTTGAAATTTTAAACGATGTTTTTAAATAATGAAATGTATGTAACTGTTCTCATAGCTTTATTTTAAAACATTTAATAATAAGTATAAAATATTCCAATAAAAATTAAATTAATCGTTGCTTTAATTTTTTTTTCTTCGTTAGTGTTACTTTCGTTTTTCTACAGTCGAGGAAAAAAAGTGGTGATATACCTTAAATAATTTTCGTATTTCTCATCGTACCTGCTTGGAATTAGTTATATACTGATAACAATAAATTATAATATTAATGAATTATTTAGTTAATTTTACCAACGTAATTAATTAACCTTTAAAAATGTACCATTATGTATACCATTTTTATTGCATCTTCGTTATCTCATTTTAGAATATCCCATTTTTAAAAATTCTACTTAAAAATATTTCGATGGTGACTTAAAAATATATTCTTTGTTGTTAAATTAGTATCCAAATGTCTATCGAAACAAAAAAAATTTACTGATTTTTTTAAGAACTTTTACATTAAGCAATCAATTTCTGATTCTAAGAATTAAAAAGAAATTATACACCATTTTACAAAAAAAGGAAATTGTTTCTTATACATTTTAGTTATTTTATTCTTCCCACTCTAGAATTGCTAAATGCGAAATTTAGCAATTCTAGAGTGGAAATCTAGCAAATTAGAAATCTTGCAATTATCTTCAATAGCTTAAGAGATATTCATAAAAAAAATTCCATCCCAGAACCGATCCATCTTTATGTGTTATCCGTTTGCTTATAATTTTAACTATTGATCTACTTATCTCCAGGAGTTCGAAAAAGGAAAATTTCAAAAGCAGTAAGTTTTATTTTTGAATTAATAATGTTTACTTGAAAACAAGTTTTATTGAATTAATAAATGGAAATACTTAACATCTAAAGTAAATACTTATTAGAAAACACTTTGGTTCTAGGGAAAGAAACTTAAAGGTATATTTAAATGACTTTAGGTATTTTTTAAGAAATATACTTTAAGGGATAAGAAAGTAACTTTGTACTGATAATTTTGATCTAATTACTTTTTATCACATTGAAAATGAAAGTGAAACCTTCAAGTACATTTGAATGCAGTGAAGGCTTCCTTTTCAATGTGTTAATTTTTTGACTGGAAAAATCAAAACAGCCAATGCTACTTTTTACTAGTATTTCTTAAAAATTGATGATTTTCAAATGCACATGAAATGCAGGGGAATTTATGCATTTTTTTTTTTTTTTTTTTTTTTTTTTTTCATCTCACGTGTTGAAAATTCAATTTGTTTGTTCTTACTTTGTGTATGCAAATGAAGCCGTTCTTTTAACTTTTATTATCGTTCAATCTTTTTTGCTATTCTAAAAGCATTTAGAAAATATAAAAGATTCTTATCAATTTTTTTCAAAAGCAAGTCGCAATCGGAAATTAAGTTTTTGAAAAGGTAATTCATTAACAATGCTGCAAACTGAATAAATATTTTAAAGGGAAAAGTAGGTAGAAAAAGGTTCAAACACAAAGAACACTAAGAATGAAGTAAACAATGAAACATATTGCCTTTTTTAGTTACTAGCTTTTCAAACCAAAGCTATTCAAAATAAATTTTAATTTATTTTTATACACAATCAAAACGAAATATTTTTTTTTCACACCTTGTAGATCGGTCCTAAAATTCTTTCAAATGAAGTATATCTGATAAATTCAATTGGTATGATTTTAATCCGAGAGTAAATTAGATGTAAATTTTTCAATTATTTTTAAGATCTGGTCAGTTCTAGTGAAATTACTCATAATTAAGAAAAGCCTTTATTCCCACTAAATCACAAAATTGTGACTTTAATCTCATAATTTTAATTTACAAAAGTGGAAATTTTACAAAAATTATATGGCTGATACGAGTACACAAATGCAATAATAATGTAATTAACACGTGAAAAATTATAATATCGTACTTGTGAATGGTTTTTGAAATAATTTATTTCTTCTACTTCCAAAACTGAGTTATACATCTTTTCGTACAATTACATTTATTTATAAAGGCAAGAAGAAATACACTGCTGGCCATTAAAATTGCAACACAAGGAAGGAATAATCTGACGAACGTCAAAATCACATTAAAATAAGAAGAGTTCAAGGTATCGAAATGATTAGTACTTACCCGCATTTTGACAAAGCAGGAGGGAGAACTGACATCTCAGACACTGCATAAAAAGAAAAAGGGGTAGGGATAATCCTATGCCCGTCTCCGACCTTTCAGTCATGAGTTGACGAGCAACCCAATACAGTGAGAGAGAGAAAAAAGTTGTGTAGAGGATTTCTCATTTGGAGAGCGCTTTGTAAAGTCAGAGTTTGCTCAGAATATCGCGTTATGCCTCAAATAAGAAGAAATGCTTTCCAACGTGTGTCGGAATTCGATAGAGGAAGGATCGTTGTCTTTTGAGTGTGTGAAATATAGTTCCTTGATATCGCCCGTCTCATTGGTCGAATTCAACAACTGTCATGCGAATATGAAATAAATGGGTTGCTGAGGGTCATACTGAACGGCATGCAGAATCTTCACATCATCTCATAAGTAACGCCAGAGAGAACAAACATATTGTGAGGTCTACCCTGCAAAACCGTACAACCACATCACGGACCATAAGTCAGAAATGGTCACGTTTGCATCACGCCCAGTATTCGTTCGTACAGTGCGATGACGTTCGCAGTAGAATGAACATACAGCACGGCTACCATTGCTTAGACTTCCTTTGACAATGCAGCATACTGAGACAAGGCAAACCTAATGCTCCCTAACGACAAAGCTGGATGCAGGAATGGAACAATGTCGCGTTTTCAGACGAGTCTTGGTTCTGTGTGCAGTATTCTGATTGCCGTATATGTGTCTGGAGGCTCCGAGGAGACCGTTCATCGCCTGCTTGCATTGGATATCAATGTACGGGTTCTGCACCTGTGTGATGGTTTGGGCAGCCTTTGGATAAATGACATGCACATCTCTAGTTCAGATCGACGGTAATTTGAGGGCAGATCGGTACATTTTTGACGTCTTACGTCCAGTTGTTGTGCCTTATCTTCGAGGCCTTCTAAACGCCATCTTCCAATAAGATAATGCAAGACCACATGTTGCACGTCATTCCTCGATACACAGGTTATTCGATTGTAGCCCTGGCCTGCACAGTCTCCAGATCCGTCACTCATTGAAAACATCTGGTCATGGTTTGCCGAGAGACTGTCATGCCATCCCTCTCCAGATAATATGGTTGAGGAAGTGTGGCATGACTTGAAGCAGCATCTAAAGTGTTGTCTGTTTCTGCCATCCGTGCCCAGTTCGACTCCATGCCTAACCGGGTAAGGGCCGTTTTGGCTGTCAGGGTTGGCAGCTATTTTTACTAATTTCTTACTCTTGCCTCAAACTACTTGCAAATTTAATCACTTTGTCTTCGTGCCATACTGGTTTTTTTTTTATTATTATTTTATTTGCTTTCCTTCATGGTGTTGCAATTTTAATAGCCAGAAGTATATATTACATGACTTCAGAGTTTACATATTTGTTATTCGCTCAATGAGATTTTTAATTGCATTGATAGGAAGTATATATCCCAATCTGCAATTTTCTTACTCCCTTTCTATCATACTGATTAATTCTTTGAATGATGAAAACTTCATTTACTCACTTATATAATTTAGGAAAACAGAATATTAATATATATATATTTCTTTGCAAAAGCAAATTTTCTGAAGTTAATTACGTATAATGCAATAGTGAACAACTTTTCAATATCATTATTATACATTAGTGCTTTATATTGAAACAGATACAGTGCGAATTTGCTAAAATTAAACGAATGCCTTCATAAGTCATTTCTACATTTCAAATTTGGGAGAGTTTATGTAATGATTTCTCATAAAACATTCTTACTTGGAAGGATAAAAATTAACTTTTAAAATCACATTCCATTCCAATATATAACAAAAAAAATCTATACTAAATTTATATACTATAAATAATTGTGGTTCAATAGTGTTACTATTGATTACCACTGTATTCATGAAGCAATAACAATACCCTAAAAAAGACAGAAATAAATTGATAAAACAAATGCTTCCAACAGCCATTTGAAGCATTCATTTTATTATTCTTCAATTTGCTATTAAGATTTTCTAAGTACTAAAATGTGGTCATTCAATGAAAAACATATTTTTAAAATTCATTCCAACTGATTTTTTTTTCTCTGTGATAGATATATGACATTTTAAAAATTTGAAAGATGTATTACCAGCAAATTTAGATATAAAAAGTTGTGTTTTTATCAAGAAATGAGAGAGAGATTTACTGTTTAAAATTGTAGTGAAGAATATTTCAAAGCTTGATTCAAAGTTGTACTTTTTTTTTATCTACAATATGTTTTCACCTCATTTAACCCATACATTATACATAAGTATTCGCATATATGTACTAAATAAAATAATTCTAGTTCAGTAGGATTGAATTATAATATGCTTAATTTTTTTAAAATAAACTTAGCAAATTATTTTATGTATATATTTTTCTTTTTTTTTGTTTGTGAATCCCTGAGAATTTTATTACGTGAATCTTCTGAGATGAAATTATAAAACAGAATTTTGCTCAGCGTTTTTTCTCTTATATTAATGATGAATTCTTTTATTGTTTTTTAGTATTGATCGTCATATCGCTTTCCTGTGTATTTGACGAAAGATCATAAAGACAAATATGTAAAACATTATGGTAACTGCATTTAGCTTGCTTAAAAATATAAAAGTAATTGGATTATATACTTTATTTCAACGTAAAGAACTTTCAATTTAGATCTATAAAAATACTGATGTTATGAGTGCACATCATTTGAGCTATGCCAGTTATACAATCACTTATTTATATGGAAAAATGTATGAGCTAAAAAATTATTTTACTTCATCAAATGAATAAATATCCTATTTTGCAGAATTGAAACGTTGCATTAAGAAATGTAGATTGATAAACATAATATAATTGTAAAAACATTTTTATGGACCTATCAAATATTCAATGAAAATGCAATCTTAAGCAAAGTAGTTTAAATCATTGCTTGGTAGATGGAAACTTTTAATTTTAAAGTTCATTTGTGTGTATGTGTGCCAGTGTAATTCAAAAAGTGGGAAGCGGATGATTTATATGAAACGTGTCATTTCTTTTTTGAATAAAAAGATAATAAAAGTGTAATAATTTACGCGAATTATTAAGTTTATGAACGAAAAAAGTTTGTTTCAAAGAGAAAAATACAATCGATTATAATCAATCTTTGAAGAAATAAAACTGTCAAAATAAATATTCATTTTATTTCAGAATGAGGGGAAGAAAAAATGTTTTCTCCTTCCCATAAAAATTAATTACATCTCTGGAAAATCAAAAATGATGTATCTTATCGTGGAAGTTTTGATCTCAAAACCTTTCATCCACACAAATTATAGTGCAACACATTTCGTATCGAAAACAAGCAAATCACGAAAGTTAAGTGTATTTATAGAAATGTTTCTTGCAGATCAAAAGTTTCTTGGAAATTCCTGAAAAGGCATTTGGTTTATTTTTTAGATTAATAATTACGAAGCCATTTCATAGTGTTACTTTTTGAGCTGATTTTAAATATCAAAATATTTCTTAATTCTAAATATTAATGAATTTATAATATTTAATAAAACACGCGCACACACACAAACGTATTCAAGCAAACGATATTTTGCCTCAGTTTGAGGGGAGGAAGTCTTATATATGTCTAATTAATTATAAAACAGGAAGATAAACTTGATATGAGTTTTAATTACATGATCATGATATATTTTGAGTAATCATGGATTTTTTTTTTTTTTTTTGAATTAGTTTGAGTGTAACTTTAAAATCTCATTCATAGCTTCTTTTCCTTTAAAAATATTTTTTAATCATTTAAAAAATAAAAAAAAAAGCAATAGTATCTAAGTTCCAAAACTTTAAATGTCAGATAAGGAAAATAATGCCCTTCGTTGTCAGGTCAACAATTTCTTAAAAACACAGCATTCGGGGGAAAAGCTGTAGCTGCTGCATTACATTTTTAAATTTAATTATTTACTTTACATAAATTTAACTTTTAATAGATGAAGCAATTTACTCAAAATTCTGAGATTGTAGGATGTAAAGAAAAATAAAACCGTGATAAAACTCTCTTGTATTATAACTTTAATCAAACGACAAGAAATTTAAGGAAATTAAATTATTCAACACCTTTAAAATATTTTTGTATAATTCATAACTCCTAAATATTTATGCAAAATACTTAGATCTGATACAATATGAATCATGCTTAGCAAAAAAAAAGTCATTCACTCTTCTTTATTTTTTGGTTAACTTCGTAAAAAGAATTCGAATCAGTTTTCAAAAGAATTAAAATGGCTTTCCGATGAAATTAATGAGCGAGTTATTTTCTTCAATTTTAAAATGGAAGTCTTAAAATTCATGATCGAAGTAAACGAAACATTCCTATTAATTGAAAAATATTTTACAAATACATTTCTGCTTGCACGTTTTAATTGAATAACTTAAAAATAGTTCCTCATCTTTTTAAAATTGATAGAAAAGTATCTCTCTCTTATATTGCGATGGCTCAGTTCCTGAAAAGTACCAATTTCGCTGAAGCATTATGATTTTCCTTTATACTGAAATGAACGTAAAAAAAATATCAAACAAAAAAATCATATTGCTTTTTAAGTTAAATTGCATTATTAGGCATCAAAAAAATTAAATAACAGGAAAAAAAATAAAAATATCAGTTTTATATTTTTTACTTTAATTTATTACGCTTTTATTTTTAGCGCACTTTTATAATATACAAAAAAAAAATATTAATTATGAAGATTTATGCGCAGTTAAAAAAGAATGATAGATTAATTCTACTTGAATTTCTCTCCGTTTAGCATATTTTCCTCTTCTATATTTTCAGGAGAATCAGAGTATTGAGTTTTGTTGATCGTTCACTTTATATCTTTGCTTGATATAATTTATCATTCAAGCACAATCAAATGAGCCCTGTAACAAAATTTATAAGTATTTATTCATATTCATTTAATGCTTTTTTAAAAATAATGTCTTTACTTATCACCCCAAGATTTATTACATGCAGGTGAATCTTTAAAAAAAAGGCGAAGCTTATTTTTTTCAAGTTTGGTTCAACTTTGTCTAGGTTCTTATTATTACTGAAAAGCATCAAATGGTATTTTGAAGCTAGCTTAAGCTTCTTATTCAACTTCTTGTGGTATTCAACTTGTTGAGGCGAATATGATTTACTAACTATTTAAGCGCGGATGTATGAAGACAAGAACCTTACTTTCACTGATTTCTTTGCATCGGTTGATCCTCAAAACTCATATTTGTTTGTTTTAAATAAAAATGCATCTTTTTGAAGAGTCAAATTGATTTTGGGACAGTTCTGTAACAATTAGATGAACTAATAAGCCAATCAATTAATACATATTTTCATTGTAAGAGTAGATATCCAAACAATTACTGCTAATACTAATATTATTACTAATTACTAATATTATTTATAACTTATGTTTCTGTTCAAAAAAATAATCATCAAATGTGGTACGTAGTTGAAATGTGGTACGTAATTGTTTGAAAAAAGAGTATATGGTGAGGAAGGGGTATCGTAAAGTTTTAATTATTACTAAGAAGTAAGATCAAGATATAGCTGTATAAAATTTATTCTGCATATTAATTACACGCATAAGGCTGTAAATTATAGCTATTAATGCTTATTTGTTTGGTTTCAGAAAGTCGTAGATAAGTGGTATTCAACCTCTTACGCATTGGGGAACCCTTTGAACTTACCGTTTTCTTGAAGAAACCCTTTGATCCAAGAACAGAAAAAATAGGATATCAAAACTTTATCCTACTCAAATTTACAAAATTATTATTGTATCTTTATTTTATCATAATACGAACACCTTAGTAAGATAATAAAAGAAAATGTAGCTAATGGCATTTTTTTTTCTAAAGTCTATTCTATGAATAATAAACAAAAACAACAATAATTCAAATTACAGCAAATTAATAAAAAGAATATTTTTTTAATGACTTAGCTGTGATTGTTTTTTATTGCAAAGTATTTTTACGTCTGGAATAATTGTAGAAATCTGCAGCCTTACTTCCTCTTCAGCATCCAACCTATTTCGGTATTTTGTTTTTGTAACTGCACACACACAAAAAAAAAAAAAAAGATTTTACGGATCCATAGGTTGAAACAAATGACATTAGATGTTTCATGGCTCTTTTGGTCAATTTCAGGATATTTTCTAATGTCAGTCCAAAAATGCAGACTAAATCCAAAAATCAACTTCACTGAATTTTAGTTTTAAATAGGTGTTGGTTGATTTATCAATTTAAGATATATCGACTGAGTCAAAGAACGGAATATGTGACCTAACGTGTCTCGATTAAAGTATTTGAAACACGAGACTTTTCCAAAATTTCAACTTTTATTTTATCCATAAAATATTTATTTATATTTAATTTTACAAGCAAACCGTCTTTAAGAATTTGATCTTTTATATAAAAAAAAAAATTTTTGGCACTTTGATTAAGCAAATAGTGATCACTTGCAGAATCCCTGTCAAAGTTCCTGGGAACCCAGGTTGAAGACCTCTGCCGAAGAATGAAATAACCCGCAGTATGGAGAAAATAGAGTTCAATCTGCTGATTTCTACAATGTCGTCCTTCGAAAGGTCTAGAAACACTGAGAGAAACGTATAACTCTGGATGGTAACTATGTAGAGAAGTATAAAGAGTAATAAATAAAAATTAAGTTTCTATTTCAATTATTTTTGAAAATAATTACAAGTTTACGACACCCCGGGATAATAATTTTTATACTGCGGGTTACATCAATCTACGGCTTCCTGATACCGAACAATTCAACATTAATAGATGTAATTTACAACATTTTGTACATAATTAATAATATGCAGAATAAATTTATCTAGAAATTTTGTGATTTCTTAGTAATAATTAAAACATTACGACACCATCTCATAGCAGATTGAATTTTAGTGAATTTTTTTTTTATTTTATCTTCGAAATTTTAATTAAAAATTGTTGAAATAATCAATTTTTTTCTATCGAAAAATTTTGAAAACCGAGAAATATAACAGACATCTCGTCTAAGACATTCACAGAAATTCAGTCGAAGTCTTTTGCAAGCTCTCGATTCCATTTTTAAAATTTCAAACGCTTATTGCTAATATACAAACATGAGGTTCAAAATAAAGAGAGAAAATTCTTCATTTTAAATTATTCATAAGAAATTTTGATATAAAATCATTTTAATTTTAATTCTTTGACGCTTTATTGAAATTTAATACTAGTCTATATTCATAACCAAATGACTAAAAATTTCATTTAATTTTTACAATTCTACAATATAACAAATTTAATAAAGTTTTAAGGAATATGTCACTTAAGAAACTTTTTACTTACCCTTATTTAATATCTTCTTTTGGGATCCGGTTTCCTGATCACTTTTTAGTCAAAGAACGAGCTTGTTTGGAAGTCAGGGCAAATCTTCGTCCCTCCCACTTTATATGCGCAGATCATATCACCATGGATACGAGGAGGGGGGAATGTCCAATGAGAAATTGGATTTTAAAAAAGAGGAGTTACCTTAATACCCCTTTGTGAAACTCTTTATTTTATCCTAAGGGTAGCTTTCCTATAATTGTTGAAGAGACATTTCTACTTTAAAAAAAAGTTTCACTAAATTGCTTTAAATATTTAATGCTTTCCTCTTCAAAGCTCAGTGAGTGCATATGTTGAAGGGGTGCTGCTTTAAAATGCAATAGATCTGAAACTCGATTTATAAATATTCGGAAAAATCTAGTTTGAAATCGAGAAATTCGATGAATTGTGAGAGTGCTAATAAAAGTGTGTGTATGTATAGAGCATATACATATACATATATATATATATTATATATATACATATATATATATATATTATATATATATAGTGATATGTATTTATATTATATATCATATATACATATATACATTACGCCTCTCTTGAAAAGCAAAATCATAAAAACATTAACGCGATCGCAAAAATAATCATTTAATACCATTTCTAACGAAAATAGTATGATTCTATAACCCATGAAACGTTCAATTGCTGATTTACTGTTATAATATCTCGAAGGGGTGCAGGCTAATTCAAACACGAAAAGTCACTGAAATTAAATTAACTAATTTTATCGTTAATCAAGGGACGAGATCCTTGCTCCATAAATCATAAGATGCACTAGTACTATTGGTGATTAATCATCCTTAAGGATGATAATATCTGACATTACAGAGCTAGATAAATATCTTGAAGATGAAGGCTTAGAGCAAATGGAGTGCGATCTCCATAGAGAATCTTTAATACTACTTCGGCGGACAGGTGACTGCTTTAAGTCCTTCTCCGAAATCCTTGTCCAGTTTGGTCCTACTGTGCTGATACAACCTTAGATATCCTCAAGAAATCCGAAACACAAGCCCTAAGAATGATTGTCAAAGCTTCCTGGTATATGCGTAACAAATATATAAGAAAATCTTTTAAATACCCTTCAATCGAAACCTTCATTAAAAAATTATCCAAAAACTTCATCCATAAAATCGATACATCTACCAAAAAGACAATCTAAGCAATTGAAAATAAACCCCAATTAGAAACAACTACACAGACTATAGAAATTTTAATTGATTAATTAATTTTGTTCATTTTAACACTTTCCAAAACTCTTACATCCAAATATGCACAGACCAGCCAAAACCCACCTCTCCACTGATAACCAACATTTTCAACAGCCAATGAAAATTCAACCTCTTGATACCAAGAGATCAACTTGCGATAATTGGCGAAAATACCAGACTGGATGAACATGCAGGATACTCCTGCATGTTTATCCAATTTATCTCTCTGCTACCACCACTTCAGTAAAATTTTTGTAAAAACCAACAATATGATAAATGATATTTAATCATAAATACCTTAAATAATTCATCTATTCTCAAAAAGCACTAACAACTGAGTAATGGAATTAAGTTCTTCCATTACTACTTTCTTAAAATTCCCTCCAAAAAATTAAATAGCTTCAATTATTAAAACCTAATACCACTTTATTCATTAAATTATTTTCAACGAAAGAAATTATTAATTTAATTCACAGATAAATAAACCACGAAAATAATGTATTTTATAAATAATCTTTTACTATTGCTAGTTTAACTACATGTAAATTTTTTCAATTTATCAATATTAATTTTAACTCTTGGCAAATGTGATAACCTATGTTCTGTCTCTACCAAATCAATAGTAAATTCTGGGGATTAAAGCTTGAGAGGTTTGTGGACCCCAACATGTTGTGGACATGGATTATGTTATGGACCCCAACAACAAGTATTCCTCATCTCCGATGTCATCTCCCCTTCCACAAACTGGAAATATGAAAAGTCGATGCGAGCAATGCATTACGAGTAAGGTTGGACACATTCCTTGTTAAAATTCGATTATTTAATTTTTTTACAAAAATTTTAGATTTATTTTTAATAAAGCTATTAATTTACTTTATTAATTATAATAGACTTTCGCAAGAAATTAAAACTTTTATTTGTAAATCATACGAATATCATGTGAATCAAATGAAGACCATATGAATATCATGTGCTTGATACGAAAATCATATGTAGTTTAATAAATAACAGCATAAAGAAGATTCTTCCAAATGTCACGTTTCTATGTTCATTTTTTTTTCAAATTAGAAACAAAAGACTAGTTTACCTTAACTTTTGGAGACCAGTGAACGAATATATATATATATATATATATATATATATATATATATATATATATATATATATATATATATAATGATTTTGTCACAAATTAATAAAGTAAATAAGGTGACTTTAAAATTTCATGGCCGTTTATTCATTTTACCTGTAAGAGAGAGAGACAACATAATATCCATAAGGCTGGAATCACAGCTCCATCTTTTAGTTTGCAATAGGAAAGAAAAGTAGAGATAGAATTTTCCTTACTCTCCTTTTCATAAAAAGGATTTCTTCCTCACACGTGATAGATCTCATGGGATCAGATGTAAAGATTCTGAGGGAGTTAAATGGCCTCTAAAAGCCTAGTAAGGATTATCTCTACAGGTCTTCAATCGTGAGAACCACATGTTCGGCAGATTTTTATGAGCACGTGATCACCTAAATTAAAGAATAATTTGGAATTGCATCAAAAAATAAGAATGAACTCTTTACCTTTGAGTTAGAGAATGGGAAAAAATAGGAAAATAAATTATTTTTCAATGAAACTATTACAAATTAATGTTGAATTATTACAAATTATTTTATTTAGCTGTTTATATATATATATATATATATATATATATATATATATATATATATATATAATATATATATATATATATATATATATATATATATATATATATATATAAGATAAAGCAATTAATTTATCATTAAAAAAAACACAAAAGGAAGAGAACAATATGTGTGTAGTGTGTGTGTGTGTGTGTGTGTGTGTGTGTGTGTGTGTGTGTGTGTGTGTGTGTGTGTATGTGTGTGTGTGTGTAATGTATTTACTTAAACGTTTATTCAACATTAATGAAACATTCAATACATGACTGAAATAATTTTATTCCTATATTGTAGCAGACTTTAGTCGGACTTCGGCCATAGAAGCTGAAGCGAAACTACCAAAAGAATCTCAGTTGGTCATCAGAAAGGGGCGGTTGAGTTAGAGAGGAAGAGCACAGGAAGAGCAGTAAGAAGAGAAGAGAGCGTTTTTTGCTGTGTTTGTGTTTATATACTAGGGAAATTTCACTATATACGTCAGAGACAATATAGTCTGGATGGAGGGATTTCAAGGGAATTTAAGTGTAGACCTAAAGTCTGGTAGGGATCATCGTTACAAGTCTGAAGCAGTGTGAACTGCATTGCTTGCGAATTTTTTAGAACGCGTGATTGAATAATTTAAAAAGAAAAAAAAGAATCGTATCAGGAAATAAGAATGAACATTATCTTTTAAAAGAGATAATGGGCAAATTTAGTCAATTAAAATAATTGTGGTGATAAATTAATAGGAATTAAGTTAAATCATTACATATATATCCAAAAGAAATAGAGTTACAATTACCGAACTGAGTATATATGTAGTGTGAATGGTGATATGCAAATGATTAAACTTCCGACATCAATGAGACACGGAGAAGTGTGCCTCACACGAGATGCACAGAAGGGGAAGTTCAAAAACACGAGTGTTTGCGCTGTAGGACTAACAATTCAAACGGAATTTTTGTCTTGGTTGCACGATGTTGTGGCTTGAAATGACTCAGAGGAACCCGACGACAGTAGGAACAGTTGATAGACTTTGAAAGTAACCATATAATAAGTCTTTAGGAAGCAAGTTGTCGAACAGGAAAATTGGTCTCTACCTTTGTCTTATCGATAAGGTAGTTGCCATGTTAGTAACAAAGGATCTGGAAAGGGAGGTTTAACCATTACGGCGACTCGGGACATCTCATGAATTCAAATGAGCGTTAGGGTCGCTCTCTAACAAAAGCACCACGTTCGCACCAATAACGTGTCATTTAGTCAATCGATGTACTTTATCCCTGTTCAAGCATCTAGTGGTATCAAGTGAAATCACGTACACACACATTCGGAGATGACTGACCGAAGCTGGACTCAAGAGTTGACGTTCATTAAGACGCCTATCACTGACCCCACAACATAGGCAGTGTCGATTGGATTATTGCTGATAGGTCAATCTGAACCACGTATGATTGAAGGCATGTAATCTTCAGCAATCAATCGTATGTCGGTCTCAGGGATGATGATCCCCGCAGACTCATGTGGAGCCTGCCATCTAAGCCATCTAATCTATCCACCGTTTGTTGTCATACACATATGACCAATTCACAAAGGGGATAGTGTGGGGAACGATTTGTTGAGATTCTCGATCCCCTCTATCCATTCTTCAAGGCACTTGAAGTAACATCGACATCTTTTTAAAGTCGGTTATATTGTTTACGCTATCGAGTCACCCAAGGACCATTTATCAACAAGACAATTTTCTGTCGCATACTTCAAGACACTCCCAACAATGTCTCAAAGGATATGATGAATTCCGATGTCCTTCCCGGTTACCAGATATCTCGCCAATAGAGAACGTTTGGGATGTGCTTGAAAGGAAACTGCAGTCATCCTGGAGTGTTATTGAATTAAATGCACAATTGCAAAGTTTTCAGCAGAATCTACTAAAGGGGTCATAAGTAACCTAACTGATTCAATGCCATGTGAGGTTATTGCTTGTATAGCAGCGAAATGGGAATTTACTTCTTTCTGATGTGTAACGTTTTTCATGACATAACATTTTAATAAACGATTTTCTGTTCTGAATATGTAATAATTTCTTTATCATCTCCGTCACTTCATATATAAAAATTTTCGTGATTGTGACACACACACACGTGTGTGTACATGTACGATTACTAGCTGAAGTACCAGCTTTTCGCACGAGTGATTTTTAAAATAATAAATACAGCTAGTATATATAAAATATTTTTAATGATGGCCAAAATTCAAGACGGTATAAGACAATATATCTGAAAATTTATTAAATTTACAGCTTCGTTTCGTGATACGAAGATAGCTCTCAAGCAAAGTCCCGCGGGATTAATAAATTTCCCTAAGAGGATAATTAAATAATACAAAATATCCTCTAATAAAATAACATCTTACCTCCACTGGTAATAAATATTTACGACAAACTGTGAAGGAATATTAATAAGTTATCTGATGAGCTTTTTGATAAATAATATTACATTCAATATTCAGAGTAATGATGTATATAAATTTTCATCAGTGTCAACTATGAACAGAGCTAGTGAAAAGTCTTCTAAGGTATTATTATTTCTAATACTTCCCTCGAGTCCACTTGTTTGTACTTCTACTTTTATCAACTCTAGTTTCATATTGAATAAACGACACCTTTTTACAAGGGCTAAATGGAACACAAAAACTGCATTGCCAAAACTAAAATTTACTTTTTGAAAGACTACTTTTCTGCTACGACTAATTGGAAAAGAATAGTAAGTTTGCTACAATGAACAAACGTAATGAATAACTATAACGATCATCGAAAAAACTTCATTAAGAATAAAAATTTATAAAGCAAAATAGACCATGATTCCGTGTAACTTTCTGCTCGTCAGATCTATTCGTAGTGTAACCAAAGGTAGACATGACATTATATGACGTAATAAGCGCTAGATTTATGCGGAGTGCAAATAGAATATTGCTTGTTAGTCACTTCAACATTGAATTTCGAAAAATTCTCTCCCAGGAGCACACCATCTAGAGGCATAATTTCAGCATTCCAAATTTAGTGCATTCGGGACATTCAATCTTTGCGCTAAGCCATCCACACACACTCGCACACTCAAATTCTTCCTTTTATTAATAGAGATTTGGCCCAATCTAATCTAGCTCCTCTATTTTTAACCAATTTCAATAAATCATATTCCGGTGTAAAACGCATCTAAATGCATAACTGTTGAGCATAAAAAGTTTGGGGAAAAAAATTGCACTAAAGAAAAATGCCAAAAAATGTTGAAAAAAGGGAGTATTTAAAAAATATCAAAAAATTTATTTCTGTTTCCTATTGTTGTCTTTTTTATCTCTCTTTAAGTGTTTTTATCATAATTAATTGTCGTAATTTATATCTTTCATGTCTTAAATGTTTAGTTTTAAATAATTTTCAATTTTAAATAATTTTTAATTTTGTTAGTTCTATATATTTTTCTTTCAACGGTTATATTATAACTTCTTAAAATTAAATTTAGAGTTTTATTTCATTTTAATTTAGATTAATGTATTTTTATTTATTTATATTGTATATATATATATATATATATATATATACACTCATCAGCTGTAGTAAGAAGTTGTAAAGCGTGTTTTGTACTGCGACATCTACTGCGAAATAGCCTACTGATCAGTACACTGTATTTGTGTCATGTGCTAGGAACAAGTTCAAAGTTATCAAAATGACGCAGAAGCGGAAAAAAAGGTTAAAGTAAAGTTGAAATATCGCAAGTGAAAGATATCCGATGAGTCATTTATTCGTCACTGCATTCGTTTTAAATTTCATCCAGGAAAAAGTGCTGCAAAGGCATCAATCTGCTCTGTACTAGCCGTAGAAATCAAATCGAAAGACACATGCAAATTTTTCTTTCAACGTTCTCAAGATAGCGATTTTGATGTTAGCGATTGAAAACGTAGTGACGCTCCATTAAAGTTTAGGCATGAGGATTTGCAAGCACTGTTCTAAGAAATGCATCTCAAATGCAAAATGAACTTGCCTAACAATTAGGAATATCGCAAGAAACGATTTCTAATCGTTTATATGCAATGGGAAAGATTCAAAGGGCAAAAAGATGGGTGCTACATACATTGAACATGAGGAACAAAGATGAACGTGTCTTGAAATGCATGAATCTGCTAAACAGGTAATGCAAGAAATCTTTTTTGCATAAAATCGTGACAGGAGAGGAAAAATGGATATATTATGACAATGCGATGCGCAAAAAACATTGGCTGAATCCCGGAGAAGCTACAATATCAACGCCGAAAGAACCATTCACAGCAAAAATGTTCTCCTATTGCATCTGGTGGGATATGCAGAGTGTGATCTATTACGAACTTTTGGAGCCCGGTATATGTGTAACTGCTGAACGCTACAAGCAACAACTGTTGTGACAAAACCTAGAAACCGGTCGAAACCGTCCGCTTACTGCCAAAGGTTTGCGACCCTTGATAACATTCAAAAATTATGCTGTGAAAATAGTCATGGAAGTACTAGTAATGCTTGGCTGGGAGATTTCGGAACAGCCGGCGTACAGCCCTGACAGAGTGATTTCAGACAACCATTTGTTTCGGCCGCTGCACAATGTCTTATCTTCAGGATACATCCGGTTAGTGGATGAAGTACGAAAATTGGTTGATGACATCGTTGCATCATAATACGAATCACTCTACGTTACTGTACAATGATTCGAGTCAACATATTAATATATATATATATACAATCTTTAACAAAAAAGGAAGGAAAAAAAAACGACGCACCAAGAAGGAGTTGCCCAATTGTAATGAAATTTCGTATGCAAAGACATTTGGACCGAGCATGCAAACGATTATAATTTGGTGAATGAATATAAATAAATGAATATATCTATAGCCGAAGCTACAACGCATCGGAACTGCTCACTCAACAGGTGTATATAAGAAGGGATTCTCAATAGGATGGTCAAATTTTCTGCTGTTTTGCGATTTAGGATACCTTTCAACGACTGAAAAAATGCTTCGGCGTAGGATTCGAGCTCATTACGAGCAACAGTCAGAGTTTCAAAGAGGTCATATCGTTAGATTGAAAGAGGCGGGTAAATTGGAGAATCGCTCGTCATATGGGTTGAAGCGATGCGGCGATTAGAAGATGCTGGCAAGAATGAGTGGACAATGGCAGATTTCAGCGTCATGATGGTAGCGATGGGCCACAGCAGATCGGGAGGAAAGAGTGATTGTCAGATCATCTGTCACAGCGCCTGATTCATCGTTATCAACCATCAGTCGTGCAACCCGTAAGCGAGTGTCCACCATGACCATTCACACGCGTAAATTGAAGCACTTTCACACAGCTTTTATGATGCTGTATGATTTCGGAATAAAATCAGGGAAATATTCAAAAATGCCATGAAATGCCTTGCCTGGGAAAAAATGCAGAGAGCTATTTATGCATTTTCTGGAAAATCAAAAGAAACGAGGGAAGGGGAAAAAAAAGACTTGAAAAGAAAAATAGATGAATACAAAATTAAGAAAAATACAGCTAATAAAACTTTGGGAGCAAGACTTTTTTAAACAGATAAAATTTATATTAAAATTCCAGTTTTCTTATACATATTTCTGATTTGTAATCCTATATACTGAAGAGAAACATTTAAAATATTCTTAAAAACATTGACTAGAGAGCAGATATCGTGATAAAAAAAAAATGATAATTTTCAAAAAATTCATAGTAATGTTCAGTAAAAATCGTTTTTTAAAGAAAGAATGAAATATATTTTTAAAATTTCACTTCAGTATATAAAGATATGCGTAATCTGCAGATGAAATTTCAGTCTTATATGTCTTATAACTTCTGAGAAAAAGGTACTTGTAAATTCTCAATTTAACATTGTTGATAAGGGGGTGCGAACTCCCCTTAATTCGCCATTTTTGTTTCTTTTCGCCATTTGGTAACTTTTTCTAAATTAAATATGTTTTGGAGTTAATACCAAACAAGTCTGAGCACGATTTGTCAAACTTTTTAGAGGCTAGGAAGATAGCCATCCACTGTGTTATTTCGAAGACAATTTTTTCATTCAGAACAAAATAATTCGAGCAATCAAAGCACCATTATTTAATGGTATGAATACTGAATTCACAATAGACTAATTATATTTCAAAATGAATTTTTAAAATAGTTTTCTTAAGTATTCAATATTTAAACAACTTTAGTTTTCGATCATTCTTATTTTGATAATCAAACGGGAAAAAAATCTGTAAGAAACTGTGGGACAATTAAATAACGAGACTGCCGCTATAAAATATTTTATTTTGATGTCATAAATGTTTATTTATTATCACCTTCAATATAACCCCTCCTTTATCCCTACAATGTTCCATGCTAATCTTCCATTGTTTGAAATAGTGCAGGAAGTCTTCTGTCAGCTCCTTCAGGACGCTTGCCACTTTCTTTTTCATAGAGTTTCAAAGAACTCAATTGTTGTTCCTTTTAATGAAGGAAATGGGAAACTTACCTGGACCTCGCATCATGCTACTTCAAAATGTTTCCTGAACCTTAGGAAACGTTTTGAAGTAGCATGATGCAAGATCCGGCGAATAAGATGGATGTCTAACACTGGCAAGAAACCTCTTGACAGACAAGGCGGAATGACTTGTTCTTCCACTATTCCGGTCCTTTTTCTCTGATTCTTTTGCGGAATTCATCCAGAAAGTGAAGGTAGCAAAGTTGATTAATAGATTGACCTTCAGGAACCCAGTGAATATACACAATACTATTAAATATCCGAAAACACAAACATCATTGCTTTGAATTTCGATTTCCTCATTCGAGCTTTTTTGGCTCTCGGTGGGCTCTTCCAGTGCATGGATTATTGCTTCGTTTCATGATCATAAGTAAGAAATCACGATTCGTCACACGTTATTATCCTTTCCGATAAGTTTGGATCATTTTCAATGGATTTAAAGTATCAGTGCATACATTTTTGCGAGTTTCTTGTTGTTCAAACTTCAGAATTATAGGCACCATTTGGGCACACACTTTTTGGATGTTAAAATCCTTATGCAAAATTCGCCGTCCGGATGCTTTGTCAATTCCTAACCTTTGTAATTCCTGTCAATTCCTTTAACATTTTTCTTTTGTATATGTAATAAACTGAACATTACACATACAGATAAGCATATGATAGTAATTGAAATGCTAATAATTTAATATTAAGTTTACAAACTCATTTCCCCCTGATTAACAATTTTTTTTTTTGCATACAAGATGTGGCTATTAAATAAGAGACTGACGCTGAAACAGAAAAAGTACGCATGCCCTAAAAGCCAGCGACCGACAGCTGTTTAGCGTGAAGCCTTCTCTTTCAAATGCAATACCTCTCACTTCTGTAAACAAATCCGTATAGCCTTAGCCTTCGTTCGCATTGGAGTTATTATTTGGTGTCGTCGGAAAAATGATAAGTGTAACAATAGAGCAACTAATCGTCGTGAAATGTCACATGAAACTAGGAAAAAAACACCACTGAAAACTATAATTTATGGAAACAAGTGTATGACAATGAATGCTTATTACCTGCGCGTGTTTTTGGGTGGTTTAAGCCTTTTCAAGATAGCCCGGAAGATGTTGAAGATTATTCTCTCCCGGGTCACACTTCTACGTCAAAAACGGATGACAGTATCGAAAAAATCGGTAATCAGGTTCGATCTGAGCATCAGTTAAGCATTTGTACAATTGCTGAGATTAGGAATTGACAAAACATCCGTACGGAAAATTTTTCATAAGAAATTTAACATCCAAAAAGTGTGTGCCCAAATGGTGCCTATAATTCTGAAGTTTGAACAACAAGAAACTCGCAAAAATGTATGCACTGATACTTTGAAGGCCATTGAAAATGATCCAAACTTATCGGAAAGGATAATAACGTGTGACGAATCGTGATTTCTTACTTATGATCATGAAACGAAGCGATAATCCATGCACTGGAAGAGCCCACCAAGAGTCAAAAAAGCTCGAATGAGCAAATCGAAATTCAAAGCAATGATGTTTGTGTTTTCGGATATTCGGTATTGTGTATATTCACTGGGTTTCTGAAGGTCAATCTATTAATCAACATTGCTACCTTCACTTTCTGGATGAATTCCGTAAAAGAATC
Organism: Nephila pilipes; assembly: GCA_019974015.1. Classification (NCBI taxonomy): domain Eukaryota; kingdom Metazoa; phylum Arthropoda; class Arachnida; order Araneae; family Nephilidae; genus Nephila; species Nephila pilipes. The sequence goes on from BMAW01005552.1 coordinate 65,231, forward strand.
AGAGAAAAAGGACCGGAATAGTGGAAGAACAAGTCATTCCGCCTTGTCTGTCAAGAGGTTTCTTGCCAGTGTTAAACATCCATCTTATTCGCCGGATCTTGCATTATGCTACTTCAAAATGTTTCCTAAGGTGAAATCTTCATTAAAAAGAACAACGATTGAGTCCTTTAAAGCTCTATGAAAAAGAAAGCGGCACGCGACCTGAAGGAGCTGACAGAAGAAAAATTCCAGCTCTCTTCCGAACAAAGGAAGATTCGTATGGAACATTGTAGGGATAAAGGAGGGTAGGAAGGTTGATAATAAGAAAATATGTATGACTTCAAAATAAAATGTTTTACACCGACAGTCCAGTTAATTAGTAGTAACACTTTGTATGTATATGTGTATATATATATATACACGCACTCATACACCCACCCACCCACATGAGGATCATTCAATAAATCCTTAGAAAATCCAAGAGGTGTTAGTCGCAGCATTGAAAATTATTTGTTTTTAGTAAGCGTCATAACTCAGTAGACAGCTGTCTAAGTCTCAGTAATTTCCATCTCATGGATTCAATTTTATTGTCGATTGAAACAAGCAAGATCTTGTGTTTGTTTAGAAAATGTTAAAAAATGGGGATTTCGAGCAATGATTAAACATTAATATTTAAAACACATAACAGCGAAAGAGATCAAAGCTGAGTTGAATGAAGTTCATGGCATATCTGCTAATGTGTTTGTAATTGTTTACAATGGGATAAATGAGCTTAAGTGTGGCCGTACATCTGCAAAAAGATGATCACGACAAAAGATGACACGTCCGGTGGAAGTGACTACTGCCGGAATGATTGAAATAATCCCCGATATGGTTTTGAGTGATCAGCGAATCAAAGAGCTGGAAATGCCCCAAGCATATCGCAAGGCACAGTTTTTTTTTTTTTTTTTTTTTTTTTTTTTTTTAAATTTTACACGAAAAATTGGGAGTGAAAAATATCTCGGCTAGATGGGTGCCGCGTTGGTTCTCGGTGGGAAATAAACGCAATCGTATGGTTGATTCTGAGGCTATTTTGGTGCTTCTTCGTCGCAATCCTGATGAGTTCCTGCATCGATGCATAACTGTGGAGAAACCGTGAATGCACTAATACTCTTCAGAGACAAAGGAACTGACAAAGCAGAGAGTTTTTGAAGCCAACATGCTCCAAAGTAAGCAAAGACGGTGAAATCGCCCGACATGGTGATGACCGCGTTTTTTTCTTTTTTTTTTGGGGGGGGGAGTACACGGATATTATCTACACTGATTACTTTTTAAAGTGAAAACATTAAAAGGCAGCTATAGCCCACAGAATTCTTGTTGAGACTTTCGGTGAGCCTGCTTTCTCGGAAACGACATACAGAGACTGGTTTCATATATAATGATTCTGATCTTGGAGATTAAGAGCGATTCTCTTCTGTATTTGGTGAGATCAGAGGGTGTAATTTATTACGAGCTTCTTAAACCGAATGAAACTACCACGAGAGATTGCTATCGACCACAAATGATGCGTTTGAGCCAAGCCTTAAAGGAAAATTGGCCGTTGTACTTGCAGAGACACGACAAGGGGATTTTGTTACATGACAATGTTCTGTCCCATGTTACATAACCGGTGAAAACCGGCTTGGAAACGCTTAAATGCTAAATCGTGCCCTACCCACCGTATTCACCGGATATGCCCCCTTCCGATTGTCACTTATTCTATTCGATGGCACATGGCCCTCATGGAAAACGCTTCTATTCTTATGAAGATATTAAGAAATGGGTCGATTCTTGGATAGCCTCAAAAGACGTGTCGTTTTTCCGACAAGGAACTCATATGCTGCCAGAAAGATGAGAGAAAGTAGTGGCAAGTGGTGAGAAATACTTTGAATGACATGTTTTACTTTGAAAACATTTATTTTCACACAGGAAAAAAAAAAAAAAAAAAAAAACTGCGATAACTTATTCAAGGTATTAATAGGTTTTTATTATCTTTACAATATTTAATTGTAATTTTTGATTTGCTTATATATATAAGTGTATTTGAACTTTACTTTTATTATATAACTAGTGGAGGGCGCACCGAGCGGCCCGGTCGCGTGGGAAGCTGCCTTCCAAGGATACGAGGAAAACGAGTCTTGTGAGCAGCATTTGTCTAGTCCTATACCCCTAGACAAGTTTCAGCCAAAATCCTTTATTAAATATATAT
>BMAW01005552.1:67536-164028 GCA_019974015.1 Nephila pilipes
ATATTCCTCTACCACTTCATACACATATTTACATATATATATATATATATATATAATATTATATTATATTATATCGCACTCATACAACTGAAACATTCAAGAGTCTTTAACTCTGTGATATTCTGTAGGATTTCTAAGGCTATTGAGCTACAGAAGACTAAATCATCGAGTGGCGGAGGGCGTGAAAAAGTGAATGAAGTGGTGGAGGATTGATGAATGCGCAGAAAATTTCTTCTCACAGATAAGTCACGTTCTACCCAAAATTACTTTATTTGCCTTCCAGCTCAAGTCTGGGCCGAAAGAATTCTAAAAGTGGAGATTTAAAAAGCAAAATATTGTTCCATTAAAATTAAGACAGATTTGTTCACTTTTTCTAAGGCCTGAAATTCTTTAAATTCTTTTTAATTTGTCACATTTTAATACTTGATAGTTGGTAAAATATGCTTACAAAGTATCTCGTTGGAATTCCACCCATATTTATTTTCAAATAGCAAACTCATTCCTGAAAAAAATAATGAATAGTTCAAGCTGATTGAAAAAGTTTTTGGAGTGCTTTTCTATGAATTGTTTTAAGAAAAGAAGTAGCCGCACTTACCTAGAGATCTTGCTGCCGGCGTTGTTTTCTTCGAGTCTGGGTTCGAGTCCTGATTCTATTAAAGACCTTCCGTATAGCTGAGCTGAAACACATTCTTGAAATGGAAGTTTGGAGAAAGAGGTTCCAGCTCAGGTGTGGTCCTCGTCACTTGGACTGAGGTTTAAAATTATGAAGTCCACTACGAATAACCCTTGTGCTGCTTCTCAATGCGACGTTAATAAGTAATCACAATCAAGAAAGAAACGCGTAAATACACTCACTTTTTTTTCATTTGTAGAGTACTTATTAATTTTTTAATTTAAAGAAGCAAATCTGTGCGATAAATATAACAGGTCAATTGAAAAGTTCCCGGCCTGACACATAGATGGCGCTACTGGAATTAAATCAATACGTTTTTTAGTTAGCCCTAACCCTCAAAAGATGCGTGTATAAATTTGACAGCTGTCGGATCATTAGATTGTGAATTATAGCATTTTGAGTGAAGCAACTTTTGTTATTGTGAAAAAAATGGATAAAAAGGAATTTCGCGTGTTGATAAAATATTGCTTTTTGAAGGGAAAAAATACTGTTGAAGCAAAAACTTGGTTTGATGCCGAGTTTCCGGACACTGCCCCAGGAAAATCAACCATCAAGGATTGGTATGCTAAGTTTAGACGTGGTGAAATGAGCACCGAAGACGGTGAACGCAGTGGACGCCCAAAAGAGGTTGTTACCGACGAAAACATTAAAAAAATCCACAAAATGATTTTGAATGACCGTCAATTGAAATTGAATGAAATAGCAGACACTCTAAAGATATCAACTGAACGTGTACATCATATCATTCACGAATATTTGGGTATGAGAAAGCTCTGTGCAAAGTGGTTTGACCAAAACTCTTTGCGACAGTTAGTGGTTGAACAGTCGGAGATGATCAAGCATGTAGTTTTCGTCGATATGACAATGGATGAAACATGGCTCCATTTCTCAAGTCAATCAGTCATTCAGTGAGACTGCAGTGGGAAAACGCAACAGTCGGCTGGCAAGGTTATGGCGTCTGTATTTGGGATGCGCATGGAATAAATTTCATTGACTACCTTGAAAAAGGAAGGACCATCGTTATTGGACCGTTTGAAGATGATCAAGCCATGATCACGTTGCATTGTCACCAAGACAATGCACCGTGTAACAAGTCAGTGAAAACGATGGCAAAAATCCATGAATTGGGCTCCGAATTGCTTCCTAATCCACCGTATTCTCCAGATCTGGCCCCCAGCGACTATTTCCTGTTCTCAGATCTCAAAAGAATGCTCGCTGGGAAGAAATTTTCGTCGAATGAAGAGGTGATCGCCGAAACTGAGGCCTATTTTGAAGCAAAGGACAAATCCTACTACAAAAATGGTATCGAAAAGTTGGAGGGTCACTATAATCAGTGTATCACCTTTGAAGGGAATTATGTCGAATAAAAAAAAACTAATTTTGCCAAAAAAATGTGTTTTACTATGGTAGGCCGGAGACTTTTCAATTGACCTGTTATCTATAAATAAACAATGTAATCTCGATGATTAAATATTTAAATTAAAAATCAATTTTTCTTTGTAATTTATAATCCTTAGTAGTGAATTCAAACTTGGAAAAAGATTCGCCGAGAAAAAATGAAGGTAAATCAAGGAGATAATTCCTCGCCAGACCACATAAAAATACAAATCCAAAAGATTTGTTAAGCTCTTCAAAACAAACTTATTTCAACAGAAAATAATTGAATTTTATAGTACTGCATACATTAACAAACTTCACCTTTCATTTCAAAGTAAACTGACAAGTGTGAGTATGAGAAACTCCGACTTATCGTAGCCAGTTTCTGTTCGAAATTCACGTTATGTGGTCTCCGACTGCCTTACGGAAACATTCAGTTAGTTAACTTAACTCTGGACAATCTCTAAAGTTAATCAATATTATTTTGTAAAATCAATTCAAATGTTATAATATTCAGCTTGTTCTATATTTTTGCATTCTATTTATTCAATTATTCAAATATACAAAACTGTTTGCTATATGTATTATTCCAATCTCCATCTTGGAACACAGAGTTCACGAACGGTTGTAAAATCGTACTTGGCATCAATTCATACGTAGATGATTTGTGATAATCTTTAAAACTTGTCAACACGTACTATTAAATCTTCATTTAAAGATGTAAATTTTACTTTAGCACCAATTCACATGTAAATCTACACTCTATCACAAAAAAAAAAAAAAAAAAAAAAAAAAAAAAAAAAAAAAAAAAAAACGACGCACAAAGAATGAGTTGCCCAATTGTAATGAAAGTTCGTATGCAAAGACATTTGGACTGAACATGCAAATGATCGCAATTTGGTGTCAAATGAATGAATAGCCGAAGCTACAACGCATCGGAACTGCTCACTCAACAGGTGTATATAAGAAGGGATTCTCAATAGGATGGTCAAATTTTCTGCTGTTTTGCGATTTAGGATACCTTTCAACGACTGAAAAAATGCTTCGGCGTAGGATTCGAGCTCATTACGAGCAACAGTCAGAGTTTCAAAGAGGTCATATCGTTAGATTGAAAGAGGCGGGTAAATTGGAGAATCGCTCGTCATATGGGTTGAAGCGATGCGGCGATTAGAAGATGCTGGCTAGAATGAGTGGACAATGGCAGATTTCAGCGTCATGATGGTAGCGGTCGACCTAAGGCCACAGCAGATCGGGAGGACAGAGTGATTGTCAGATATGCTGTCACAGCACCTGTTTCATTGTTATCAACCATCAGACCTACGACTCGCACTCGAGTGTCCACCATGACCATTCAGAGACGCCTGATAGAGCGAAATCTACGCTGGTACCGACCGCTACGTCACCTGCAACTCGCGCCTGCTCACTGTTGAGCCAGATTACAGTAGTGCTTGGCTCGATCAGGTTAGAATGATGCTGACTGGGGACGTATAGTGTTTAGCGACAAATCCCGCTTCCAACTGTGTCCTGACGATAATCGAAGACTGGTCTGGAGACGCCCAGGGCAGCGTGCCGATCCTGCTTTCACTATTGCATGCCACACAGACCCTCAACCAGGAATTATGGTCTGGGGTGCCATTTCCCTTGATAGGCGGACACCCTTTGGTCGTCATTAGACACACACTTACAGCACAGCGGCACGTCGTCGACATTACGAGACCTGTTTTGCTACCGTTCTTTTTGCAGTACCCTGGCCTTATTTTTCAGCCAGATAATGCCACAACACATACAGCAAGGGTTGCTATGAACTGTCTTGCAGCTTATCAAACACTTCCTTGGCCAGCCAGATCTCTCTCCAATCGAGCATGTTTGGGATATGATGGGAAAGTAAATGCCTCTACCAGGGAATGTTAATGACCTAGTTCGACAATTGGAGCAAATTTGGCAAGAAATACCGCAGGAGACCATCAGGGAGCTTTATTACTCCATGCCACGTCGTGTGGCTGCTTGCATCCAGGCTTGCTTACTGAGCTGTTTAGTTTGTAACTGTGATTCTCTGAAATAAATCATTCAATTATCTGAAATGTTAATCATTTTCTATTCTGTACATAATTTTTCTACCCGCAAATTTTTGGCTCCATCGGGCAACTCCCTCTTTGTGCTTTTTTTTTTTTTTTTTTTTTTTCTTTATAGAGTGCAGATACAAATACGTTGTAGACGTTTCACTAATTACAGGAAAGGAATTTAAGACATAAAAATTTAAAAAAGGTTTAAAGGTTGTCGCCATGTTTATAAAAAGGTTTTCAGCTCATTCATGATGTATAGTGATCAAAATCGAAATGTTTCCCAAATCAGTCAACATTATTTATAGGTTGTTCTATCTTTCTCTCTCTCTCTCTCTCTCTCTCTCTCTCTAGTATAATCGAAAGTCTCTTTTGAAGTTAGTATAAGAAAAACCATGCGAAAAAATAAAAAAAAATACCCTCTTTTTTACATCCTCTGGAAACATCAAATCAAATACGGGAACAGATAAGAGAATAAAATAGAATGAATATATTACGTGATAAAAATTATTCTCTCCCTCAGCAGATCGAAACGAAACACTTCTTGCTATGGGCTTTCATAAAAGTAACTATACAAGAAAAATACGAAATATGCCAAAAAATTCATACATTTGTAAGAAATACTTTTTTTTTCCAAAATCTTATAATATATTAATTTATATTCCATGTATTGAAAAAGGAAATTAAGACACGTCTATTCGAAATCAAATGGATATGCCACGAGTTAAATTTCCTAAGCAATGCAATGTTGTTCTCCGAAAAAAAATTTTCCTTCATTTTTTTTTTTTTTTTTTTTTTTTTTTTTTTGTTTGTTCAACTTCTATGTTTTTAAAAACTTTTATTGAAAGAAAAATAAGCCATCCTCTTTTCTCACTGGTGCGTAAGAAGAATTTGAATCCACATTCAAGAAATCAATTCAAAATGTATGAATTTTTTTAAAATTTTTCTTGCATATGTAAAAATCGGAGAAATGGTGTGAACTGACACGGCACCATGGGGTAACATAAGTTTATTAGCAGAGGGTCTTGTAATCTTGATCAAACGAAGACAAATCGGTTGGTATTAAACACTTGCATTAAACATTATTGTCTCAAGTTAGTATGACTGCGGTATCCTAGTGGTTATGGTCACGGACCCCCGGCCGGCGTTGTTTTCGTCGAGTCGTGAGTTCGAGCCCTGATGCCACTTAAGACCCTCAGTGTAGTGAGCTGATACACGTTAAATCTGATCGAAGTATGAGTCCTCCCGTTGGCGTGGTATGAAGTTTGGAGAAGGAGGCGTTTCTTCAGGTGTCGTCCTCGTCACTTGACCGATGTTCAAAATTACGAAGTCCATCGCCAATAGCTCTATTGCAGATGCTAACCACTAAGTTTTCTCATGCCCTTTTAAAAAAGTTTTCATTTTAACTGTCTTGCTGTTGGAGCGAAACGTATTTGGCTAAAGTCCATGTGTGAAAATCTTCATATGCATTTAAAGCTTAAATCCAATATTCTTAAGGCACATAAAATTACCCAACAAATTTTATAATTGTTTTAATATTTGATTACATTTTCCAATTTTCCTTATTGTGTGCTAAAAAATATATACCTTATATACATACATGTATATATATATATATATATATATATATATATATATATATATATATATTATCTTGTACTTCATTTCTGAATTCGAGGTGTGTCTATTCAAAAATGAGACTCAGTCGTAAAACATTTTATTTTGATTTCACATATATTTACTTATTATCATCTCCAATATACACCCATCCCTACAAAGCACCCCTAGGCGAATCTTCCATTGTTCAAAACATTGCTTTATCTGTCAGCTCCTTCAGGACGCGTGTCGTTTTAGATTTCACAGCTTCAATGGACTCAAATCTTGTTCCTTGTAATACTAATTCATATTTCCCCTTTAGAAAAAGTTAGAAGACGCATGGCGTAAGATCCGGTGAATAAGATGGATGATCTAACACTGGTAAAAAACATCTTGACAGACAATACGGAATGATTTGTCCCACCACTATTCTGGTCGTTTTTCCCTTTTTCTTTCAAGGAGTTCAGCCAGAACGTAAACGTAGTAATGCTAACTAATAGTTTGACCTTCAGGAACCCAGTGAAGGTACTCAATCCCCTGAATATAAAAAAAAACATAATTGCTTTGAATTTTGATTCACTCAGTCGAGCATTTTTAGCTCTCTGTGAAGATGGGCTCTTCCAGAGAATGGATTGGCGCTTCTTTCAGGATCATAAGTAAGAAACAATGATTTGACACACGTTATTATCCTTTCCAATAAGTTTGGGTTATTTTCAATGGCATTTAAAGTATCAGTAAAATAATTTTTGCAAGTTTCCTGTTGTTTAAACATGAGGATTTTAGGCTCCTTTTTGGCACACACTTTTGGCATGTTAAATTATTATGTAAAATTTGCAGTAGAAATACTTTGTCAATTCCTACAGTCTCAGAAATCTCACGAATACTTAACCGACTTTCAGATTGAACCAACCTTCGGCGAAACGAAAAAAATAACTCTAATGCGAACGCAGACAACGGCTATGCGGATTTATTTACAGAAGCGACAACAACAATCACTTCATTTTCTAAGTACCAGCTTGGGAAGGCGTTATACACGTGTTTCATAAGGGTATTAAGAGGTAAAAAAGAACCAGATTAAATTGAGCCGAGGTACTGCGCTGAAAGCTGCAGGAAGCATATATATATATATATATATATATATATATATATATATAAGTATGTATGTATATATATATACAGGGTGGTCATAAAAAAAACTTTGCCAACTTCTGTTCTTTTGGAGTCCGTTCCTTTTAACTGATCGAGATGAGATTTCAAATACAGTTATTTGGAGGTATGCGCTCGAGATTCTTTGAATGGCAACACTGTAGCGAACATGGTTATGGTTATAGTAATAGAAACTTCAAATTTTCTAAAGGAAACGCCTACTTTTTTCCGTCGCAAAATGCTCAGCGCAAGCAAAAACCTTAAATAGCGTTGGAAAGAAATTTATATTCCCAGAAATGGGCGTGTTTTGCTGATACAAAAAACATTTCTTCAGGCAAACGGAGGAATACTGCATATAACAGAGATAAGACACCAATCACTGATGACAACCCTTATGGGACAAAAGAATACATTGATTTAGATCAAACATTTTCCACGTGAGTGCCATCACAGCCAATTACGCATTGCATGTGTGAGATGGTGGACAATAATGCCTTTGTTGTACTTGTAGAACAAAGGTTTTCTTCGAGCTTTGATCATTTGAAAGTCATTAATGACATCATTGTAATCAGTTTCCATTGTAATATCATTTTGAGTGTAATATAGCAACATCAAAATGTTAAGCTTTTCATTTTCCGTAGTAGAACTCATTTCAGTCTTTACTCTCTTAAGGGCAGAAAAGCTTCTCTCTGCTGTACAGTTTCTAACAGGGAAAGTCAAGTAAATTCTCATTGCAACTTCTAAATTTAGGACGGCACTTTCCAACTTGTTTTTCTTAATGTAGGAGGAGACTCCTCTATTGTTGTCAATATTTTTTCCGCCGTGATATACATTTTGAAATGTTGACAGTCTTGCACAAACTGTTCATCACCGATGTCTTTGGGGTAGCTTTAAAACAAATATTTCGCCTGTTTTATCATATCTTGCTCCTTTTTATAAATATATCTGAATATCTGAAAATTTGTGTTGAAAGCTTCGTAGCAATCTCTTCTTTGGTTTATTTGTGTTACAAGACTGTCAATAATTGGTAAAGAAACTCAAGCTCGAAATATCTCTTGGAATCATTCTCTCAAAATCTAAGTCTCTTTTCTCATCTGAAAAACTTTTCCTTTTTCTGATTTTTTCCTAACTGTACTGAGGCACGTTAGTTAGTTATAATGCTCTTTCTTACCTCGTAATCATCAAAGTTGGATTTTTTTCAGATATAAACAGAGATAACGTCTGTTACTCCTTAGTAGCGTCAAGGAGATCAAGCTCTTCCTTCTGTAGTATCTCACTGGAACATTTTGTAAGATTTCGTCCCAAATCACCGTTAACAAAGTTGTCTGAAAACTTTCTAGTGTTTTGCGGAACAGCGGTGACTCGCGTGACAGGTTCCTGAGTATTGTCTTGAATTATATCTTCAAAGGCGTTCTTGATTTCGTTACGACTTGTAACTTGAGCTCTGAGAACATCTGCCCTTGCAGACTATCTAGTTTCACTCAACAATTTCAACACAAGAAATCTATGTCAGTTTTCAGCTTTTGTTTTCATTGCTTCTTTGCACACGATCTCTTAATACATTCCATCTATGAGTAGATGACGGAAAAAACAATAAAGCCCTTGTACAAAAGAAAAGAATACAGTAGCTTCAGTGCAGGCTTGTTCCGCAGCAAAACAACCAGCCCGACTTAAGGAATTAGCTGCACATGGTACAAACTCAGCAAGGACATTTTTTTCTCGTATTCTCGACTCAAGACCTGAGTACACTCACTACATGTTTGAAGCATTATCGTAACTTTGACCCCGACAGTTTTTAAAATCTAGCTCAAGTTCATCAAGCAAGTTGGGAGCTGCTTCTTCCATGCCTTGAGCTTTATGAAATACACCTATTTACAATCATACAAGGAGTTCATTAGAGCAGGCTTTGCTGACAGAAACGTATCGAAGTACTACAACCAACTGGTAAATGTGTGAAGCGTCGGTGTAGAGTCAATAATGAGTGAAAAGTAACATGCAAGTTTAAAAGTAAATTAATCGTGTCTTATATATATATATATATATATATATATATATATATATATATATATAATTCTGAAAAATAGTTCAGAACCTATTAAAGCATGAATCTTTCCAGGTTTAAAAAAGGGTAGGATTTGCCAGTTCAAAGAAATCATCTAAAAATACATCAGAAATAAGAAGTTGGGGTTACATCTATAATTTTTTGAACAAGAAAAAGTCTAAGTTTTCTCGGAAACTTTTATCAGCATTGGATATAACTCCATTGATCTTAGCCTTTACCCAATGAGTTGACCCATTCAATCCCGAAACATTAACGTTAACTTATTTTCTTTTTAATCCTAAAATTTCAGCACACTCATTTGTTAAGCAATTTATACTTTTCAGCTATTATCTAAATTACACCGAATCCTAATTCATCATCCTCGCTCATCTTCGATAAAAGCAGAAACAGTACTCAAAAGAACGGCTTTATTCGGTTGTTTTGGCATGTTACTTAAGAGTTTGATAAACGGTAGAATTCTCTTCGCGGTTTCCCTCTGTTATTGATTCGTCCCTTTTCAGATTTTGAGTTTTATTGAGGAGAGTGTGCGAGTTACAATTTCTCTAAAGACCAAGGTCATCCTTTCCGTGGTGTAATGGTGTATGATGGCATTTACCGCAAACAAAACAGGAATGTTTTTAATAACTATGGTTCACAGTATGATTTAAATTCAAACAGTTATAACAAATTTTTTATGCGCTTTTACAGTTCCATGTCGATTATAATATCCATTTTTTGAAAGTCATTGCATTTGTTCAGGAAATGTGAACCTTTACATGAAACACAAATTCTTGATTTGAATTTATCATTACTCTTAATCATTAAGGTTTTAGTTTTGTAATGGTATGAATGTTCTTACTCATTGTTTGCATGATTTAAATTTTCAGCACGGCACTGCGTTGCTCTAAGAACTGCATCAATACTTCAAATTGGGGAACTTCCGTTGATTTTAAAGTATATTCAAATTGTTTTCTGGTTTCTTTATCAAGTTTTTGAAGAATGTTAATTAATAAAGCATCTGGCAGATTATTTTGTTCATATTCTAAAACCTTTAAGGCTCTTAATTTTTTTTTATATGGTCAATTAAAGTAAGCAATTATTTTGGTGATTCTTGATGAATTTTCGACATAATTAATTATAGGTAACAAATGTGGGTCAACAAGTTACCTTATATATTCAAATCGTTCTTTCAAAACAGTATATAATAATGCAAAAGTATCTTCGGATATTTCCATCTGTATCACATCGCATTTTAATGATGCGTGTAAATAATATAATTTTTGAAAATTGTTTAATTCTTCTTTATTTGTAATTATAATAGTAAATTGAATATTAATCGTTATCCTCTCCTCATACTTTCCAGTAAAAACAGGAAGAGAAATTTCTGGAAGTTTTAGTTTTTTAAGTCAACAAGTTTTGGGAGTTATTTTGAAAGGTGGTTTTTTGAGCATTTTAGACGTCTGGGGGACCTGGTGCAATATTTGGAGTGGTAGTAAAAGCTTTAGAATCTATGGCATTGATTTGGGATTTCGTACTTTTGGAAGGATTCGATTTTGATTTCAAGATAGCCAAGGGAATCTATGAAGAAAATTTCTTCATTTTTTTGGGTTTTTAAGAAATTGGATCCGGAAGAAGTGCATCGCTTGGTTAGATTTACATGATTTCCTGAAGTGGTAAGTCTCAATTTTGTAGCAGAAGCTATTGAAACTAATTTTTCTCCGGGGAGATGATAAGAATGGGATTCTACTTGGTTATCGGCGATGTACATTTGGATGGTTCTGTGGGATTCGATGGATGCAGGGAGGAATTTTAGATTGGTATCGTTGATTTTGCCAATGGCATTTGTCTGATGTGATTTTGTTAAATGAAGTGATGGTTTCTGTGGGATTTTTATAGGTGGAATTCTAAGGGTGGTAATATTATTGATAATGGGTTCTGTTTGGTCGATATCAAGTTGTTAGAATCTATTAATTAGAAAACTACTCTAAACCCTTTGAGTAAGCTTGGTTCCCCTGGGCATTTTACCACTAACCCTCGCTTTGCTTCTTAGTACATCATTAATAAAACAATTCATCTCAAGTTAGTTTGTCAAATTCGTTATTAAATATCTTAGATTAAGGCTACCACAAGTTTTTAATCAAAACAACTGGAATTATTTGTTGTAAGTTCAAACACATAGCACTTGGAATAGAAATATTTTATTGAATACATGGAGTCAAAATAAAATCAGAAAATCAAAAAAAAAATCCGCAAGTTTTGTTATGTGAGTTACATAATTCGATACCTCAAAATTATTTACAGAGTTTGCTTTCGCATCCTATCTCAAATCAATTACACGGTCTGAAAAAAAAATAATCCAAGAACTTAAGACATTTAAAATAATTTACTTTAAATTGCTGTAATTTGGTTAATCACTTAAAATAAATTAAATTGTATTGTTGTTACTACAATGAACTTCAAATGCGTTCTATTAACATTCATAGAAATTTGCACCGCAAAAGAGAATATATTGAAAAAATAAAAAATAAATCTTTTTTTTCCCCTTCGGGTAAAATTATAATAATAATATGAATTAAAAAGCAATCCCAGTGATTCCTGTAGCTTCAATTTATGAAGCTCGCTTTATAGCCACGGCTCATTTACAAATATTTATCAATTTTGTTAGGAATTCCGGAGAATGCTTGAAGCTTATTGTTAATTAAGAAAGAATGCAAGATAAAAACCTCCTTCGGGGGGAAGGGTTGAACAGCTCTCTATGTTTCTGACGGAGAAGTAACCTCTACGAAATCTTTGCGACACAATAAATAGCGATGGTAGCAGCAGACAAATAAATACATGAAAGTAAAGTGTGAGTGATAAAGTTAAAGCTTAATCAAAAGTGAAAACATCTTACCCTACTCTCAACTAAATTAAGCGATGAAAAGCCTAATTGACTCACTGATGAGAGCAATTAATATTTATGATTGAATGGAATTAATAGCTGTTTTAGGTTCCATTGTTCTTATCTTTCTAATAGGAAATCATCGTGAACAGCCATTATTGTTCAAAACGCACATTCTTTTATCTGGTACTCATTCGATTTCAAACAGTTTGAGACAAAATTTGAAACTGATTTTATCATTTCTCCAAATCATTCTAAATGCGAAACGCTACACTTAACAGTAATTGAAGATTTTGTTTTTAAATAGATTTCCCAGCTTATATATTCATATATAGATAAGTATATATATATATATATATATATATATATATATATATAGTTTCTCAGTATTTGGTAAATAACACTCTACAGCTATAAAATAAATATTAGGTATGATATTTACAACATTTAAAAAAATGATAGATTGTGGTTAAATATCAGAAATATTTCACAGTAATGCAGTATACGCTTAGTAATATTTCAGTTGTTTCGAAGGTAATTAATATGAATAGAAATTTCAGAATTTATTGCGAATGAAAATTATTATCATTGTTTTTGATTTTTGGAATTTGATGAGAGGCTAAAATTACATTTAAATTACTGTATTAAGCTGTTTCAGAATACAAGCCTTTTGTATATATTTTTAAGCTCCTTCTAATACTAGAAGGGAGTGTGTTATGCTGAAATAGTCGTTGTTAGAGAGTTTGCTGAAATATATATATTCAATTGTCAGTTTAATTTCGAATAAATAAGCTTGTGTCATAAAAAGCAGTTTTCTTCTGTGATAACTGTTCTATATCAATAACTTTCCTCGCGTTGTTAAGCAAGAAACTAAAAAAAATAACGAATAAATATATCTGCAATGCTAAAGGAACTCACCTCACTGATTAAACCGCACAGAATCGCACTTTTATATCTACGGAGTAGGGGGGGGGGGGGGATTTTACTGGTTTTTCAAAAACTTGCAAATGGTAAAGATTTAAACTGGTGTATTGAAACTGTATTTATAACACACATACTCAGGAAGAAATATGCGACAATTAACAAAGTTCATGAGGTGCAATAGTCGTATTTAATATCAAATTCAAATTTGTTAAGAGATAAACTTTTTTTATTCATTGTCACAAATTCAACTCATTTAGCAATCGTCTCAGCTCTTCACACAAATACAGTAACACATTTCGCCTAGAATAAGACTGAAGCGTAGATTTTTAAGGTACGCTTCTCTGAATCAGCTACCATGTATTCAGGGTCGTAATAAGATTTAATAGTACCCGAGGCAAGGATTAAATTTTACGTTCTTTTTCCAACGTTTACCTTGCACCTCGTTTGGTGACCCCTCCAAGTAGGTGCCTGAGGCAGATGTTCCCACTGCCATGTGTGTATTCAATTCGTTAAAACCCTCTGTAAGTAATGTACCTGCTTCCCATGTAAGGAGTTGTGACACCAACTGAATAGGACCAAGCTGAGTAGGAACGCCTAATACTTTACCGTGATTTGTCAGGGGGTTTGTTTGGTTTCTTATTGACATTTCAGGTTTAAATTTCATTTCCATACATTTCCATTAGAAACGATTTCGATTTAAATGTAGAGAGATGTACAACAAAAAAGAGAGAGAGAGAGAAAGACAGAGCAAAATTGTACTAGAAAAATAAGTAACAAGAATAATATCAAACAACCCATTAATAATATGATTTTCAAAGAGCAAAAGCTGCTAATTTACAAGAGAAGTAAAAAAGAAAGTTCTGTAAATAAATCTTTTTGTGAAAACATGCAAAGGGTAATTTTAAATGTTATTTATTTTTATCATCAAAAAAAATGGCTGTAAAAAAATTTCTTTAATATATATATATGTATATATATATATATATATAAAATTGGCTGTAAAATAATTTCTTTAATATATATATATATGCTTGTGTGTGTGAGCACGCTATGATAGGTCAAATTTATTCTCTCTTTTTATTTAAATATTCTTAACGCCAATCCTTTTAAAATAAAAACTACTTTGATTTGCATTTTTAACTACTGTAAGTCCTTCTTGGAGTAGCGATTACCTTGTTTACTAGTCTGGCGTGTCTGACTCTCGAACCTCATTTAACTGATTAATGGGATAAATTCACAGACAACTGTCGCCCCATCAAAATCACATGATATCTATATAAACTAATCAGCGTGCTCTGCGTTAACGTAGGATTTCTCCATATGCAATCTGAAAACATGTTGTTCATCGACTTTATTTTGATTGATATACTTATTATTATCATATTTCTTACATTATTCTATTATAAATATTAGGCCGGTAATAATCTTAGAATACTTTTATATATCTTTTGCATTATTCTCATTTAATTATGTTGCTAAAAGTTAGTTTGCTAACCTAAGCCTCTCTAAATTTACTACTGGCATTTATTTGTATACTTGTGATGTAAGTTTTAAATTATTTTTTGCTCTAAAAAAATATATTTTTATACTGTTAACTACTATTGAGTTATTTTCCCCTTATATTTTGATTAAACTTATTTTGTATTTCAAAATAGAAGATTTTTTACATATAGTATTGTTCTGTATAATTAGAAATTCGTTTAATTCTAACATGTTAAAAATAAAGGCCCTAATGTTTATTCTAGTTTTTTAATTATTTTAAAAAAATCTGAAAAATAAATTGGAACAGTTAAACTGTAAATAAGCTTTTCTGAATTATAGTATCTTTCATGTATAAACATCTTTTATTTATCATGCTGTTTCTATTTTTAAAAAAAGTGAAACAACACTGGATTTAAATTGGGATTAAATTATTTTCAGTTTTAATCAAGATAAATATTTAACTGTAACAGTTATATAATGATATATAATTTAAACTGTTATAATTATCTACTTTTAATTATAGTTTTTTGCAAACAAAAAAAATTAATCATAAGTTGATAATAATGTTTCAAATAGTAATTAACGATACTTAAGGAAATCTAGTAATCATTCTAAGTCACATGAAAAAGAAAAGTTAACATGTAAATTCCATTTACAATTTCAAATTTAATCATAATTTAAATTCTCCCAAATTTTTATTTTTTATTTTTCGTATATAAAGTAATATTTTTAAATCAAATAAAAATTTTATTTGTGTGTTTTAATATAAAATGAATTGCGGAAATTGAAATTCTGGTAATGTGAACAGCAGAATCATCCCAAAACTTATATTGTTGTTAATTATCTCTCTTATTAATTTTCTTAAATATATATATATATATATATATATATATATAATGTTACTTTTTAAAATTCTATTCTTAATGGGAATGATACCGCAGGAAACAAATTGTGAAATAGAAACTTACGTTCTATAAATCTTGAATACAGTTTAATAATCTGTTAAGTTGCTATGTCGCGCAAAAGTGATTCCCGTTTCTTCCCGCCGTCACCAGAACCTCAGTTTCACTTTATAATTCATCTCGGTACGAGCTTATTTTTTAAAAATATTATTCATGTACTCTTTTTAAAGTTAATTAAAGTGGTTAAATTGTGTAAAAAAGCATTATACGAATATCAAATCCTTTTGTATAAAATCTGAATTATCTTACAAAGTCTACTTTGAATAATAAATATTTAGCTCGGCACTCTTATGAATGAATGTAATTGATTGGATTGCAAATATAAACGTTTCATATATAGAATAAAAGGATAATATGCTCGGCTTTATCCTAAGGTGAAAATTTATATTTTAACAATTTAATGAATTATATATAAATATGGTGTTTGTGTCGTATCAAATACAAAAGAAATTAATTTATTATTTATTCTGTATAAATGAATGTTGGAGTTCATAGCATAGAACAAAATCTGAATATATCGCGCCAAGCATTCATTTAAATTTTTGCAACCTTTTTCTAAAGCTACGTTATATATACATATATATATATATATATATATATATATATATATATATATATATATACACATACATACACACATGCATAAAACCCAAAAAACTTCAAATAGATGGAGTCCTTATTTCAAAGTCAATCACTATTAACCAACGATACGGTTCAGTGTTTCTAAATTCTATGTTCTTATAAAAAAAATTTTAAAAAAGGATACTGTTATTTATATGATACTACGATTTTATAACACAACAATATATACTCTATAACATAAATATAACGCACCAAGAAGTTATCCTAATGGAACGAAAATGCGTATGCACCTTCCTTTCGGTTAAATATGCAAATGATTAAGCTAGCTAGAACTATAGTGCATTATTACGGAGCATTCGAATGGTGCATAAAACAGAGGATATTCCAGTGCTAAAGCATAATTTTCATGCAAATATGGTTCCGCCGAGCCACGTAAGCTGTACCAATGCCACTCTTGCGAGCAGTATGAGTGATGTCACCATGTGAGAGAGGACATGCAATAGGCCTAAAGGGAGTAGAGTGGTCAAATCGCAGTCTCTCGACATTTAGGTCGAAGCGATACTACAATTCGACGATGTTAGCATGAAATGGTGAACCTTGGCCGTACAAAGCGTCAAGGAAGAAATAGTCGACCGAAAGCGGAGACAAAATACAAGGACAGAGTGATCGTCAGAGTGACAGATGACAAAGAGAATAAAACATTCGATTCCTATAATACAATTAGTGTTTTGATTTTATTACATGTGCACCACATATACAGATTTTCGTTCCATTCGTATTACTCCTTGGCACTATACTATACTATACTATATATATATATATATATATATATATATATATATATTATTTCAGAGCATTTGAATAACGTCATCAACTTATTTTATTGATTGATTGCTTGTTAGCGTTGCACTCAGAAGCAACACGAAAGCTATTGGCGATGAACCTCATAATTATGAGTGACAAGGATAGCCCCTAAACTGGTACTCCACTCTCCAAACTTCCACATTATGCCAAGTGATGGCTTGAAGTCTAGATATATTTATCATGCACGAGTACTGTTACACGCCGAGTCTTCAGTAGCATCATAACATCATAAACAGCCTGTACCGAAAGAAAAAATATACTGAGGGTTTCTCATTTGGAAGTCACATTCGAACTTTTGTTAATTGTATAAAGGTTGTGTTATGCCTCGTGTAAGGAGGAGCACGCTTCAGAATATCACTGAAGCAAGATAGTGATTTCCCGGGAAGATGGCTTATGGTTTCATATTACTGCTCGCATTGATGATCATGCTGATATGGTCCAGGAGAACCATACAGAACGCCATGCAGGCTCATAACTGTCTAGTCCGCTAACGTTTGAGAAGTTAGACATGCTGTCCGCGCAGCTTTGCTGTATCATAGAGCCACTTCTTTTACCATAAATTAGTAAGTTGTCTCGTTTGCATAACAGCAAGCGCCCACTAAGGACAGTTCGATTAGTCTGCAGCACCAAAGACTGTGAGCAGAGTGGCATTGTAACCCCATTCTTTGAAGCTACAGATAATACAGGTTTTCTACAGTGGTAAGTCAAACGACGATCATGAATACCGAATGAGCGTCAAATCGTCTTTTCAAATGAATCCTGGTTGTGAATCATGATGAACGTATTCTTGAGTGGATGCACCGAGGAAAACAGCTTTTCCAGTTTGGGATCGGCAGTTATACTGGCTCAACTCTTGGAGTGATAGCATGGGGTACCGATTGGGTATACATTCTGTCAACCTCATTCTCGCCCAGCTGATACTTTATCGAACCACAGTTATATATTCCGGCAAGTTAAAGGATAAGATTGCACTCTATCTTCGAGATCTCCGTGAAGCTACATTTCAACTCATATTGTCCGTGTTGTCCTGACTGTCCTTAATACAAAGGATGATCCTGGTCTTGCGAAAAAGTTCTGGCCAGCACTTGCTCCCGATTGAAAATATTTCGCCTTGTGTTGTAGAGAGATTTGTTCGCCACTACTTGCCAACTACTGCGACTGGCTTAAAAAATAATTCATATGGAAAGATAGACTCCAATCTGCCATCCAAAATCAATTCTATTCACTGACTAACCAAATTACAGAAACATTTTAAAATTTAATCATGTCCTCCTCCCATTATACTGTATATATTCAGCAAAAAGATTGTACTATTTGCCTTCCTTCCTGATGCAGAATTTGTGGAAATTAGAAAAAAGAGAGTGCTAAGCACGTCCCGCGAGACTCTTACTGAGATCTAAATTCAAATTTCAGTTATGCTTCAGACATGCTCATTGAAAATCAACTTTAGAATTTTAAGATTTAACCAAGCGGAAACTTGTATATTACGCCATTTGTTAATTGTGATGTGACATTGCAGAACATAAATTAATTAGTGGTTTCATCAAGCTTTACCAAAAATAGAAATAAAGCCATTTAATATTACCATTAAATAAGGAAATTGGTAATCGTTGTTTATACATGTCTTTATGATCAAACCTTCACTAATTTTATTTCCATTTTATTCCTTTTTCTTTTCTTTTTCATTTTTCTTTTGTTGTCTTTCAACGACTATTCTGTGTTGTTCTTATTTATTTTTGTAATTTTTCTATATTTTTCCTAAGTTTTTAGATTAAAATAATTTAAATTTTATGCTTAAATAAATTTTTGTGGTTTATTTTTGCTTTTTCAACAATTTTTAAAAACTACTCAGTGTTAAATTACTCAGTATTACTCAGTAGATTAATCAGTGCTACTCAGTTTTAATTCCTTAAAAGTTGTTTAATGTATTATTCTTTTCCTGAATTTTTATTATCAATATATTTCGCTACAACATTATGGCTGTTTGGGCGCCTTTATTGCATGTTACATGAAAATGAACCTTCTTATGTCATGACTTCTTTATTTCTAGCATTATATATATATATATATATATATAACAAAAAAACGACACACCTATAAGGAGTTCTGTGATGGAGACAAAAATTGGCGGATAGCAAAATTATGTACAGAATAGAAAATGATTAAAATTTCAGAAAAACTAAATTATATATTTCGGAGTTACATAGCAACAAACTAACGAGCTAAATAAGACCACCTCTAGCCTAGATACAAGCTGCCACACGACGTGTCATAGAGTGACAAAGCTCCCTAATGATCTCCTGTGGTATTTCTTGCAAAACTTGCTCCAATTGTCGGGTGAGGTCACCAACATTCCCAAGAAGATGCAACCTCCTTCCCATCATATCCCAGACATGCTCGATTGGAAAAAGATCTGGCTGGCCAAGGAAGTGTTTGACAAGCTATAAGACACTTCATAGCAACCCTTGCCGTATGTGTTTTGGCCTTATCTTGCTGAAAAATAAGGCTAGGGTACTGCAAAAGGAACGGTAGCAAAACGGATCTCAGAATGTCGTCGTCTTACCGCTGTACTGTAAGTGTGTGTCTAATGATGACCAAAGGATGTCCGCCTATCAAGGGAAATGGCACTCCAGACCATAACTCCTGGTTGAGGGTCTGTGTGGCGTGCAATAGTGAAAGCATGATCGACACGCTGCCCTGGGCGTCTCCAGACACGTCTTCGAGGATCCTCAGGATACAGTTAGAAACGAGATTCCTCGCTAAGCACTATACGTCCCCAGTCCCACCTGATAGAGACAAGTACCACTATAATCTGGCTCGACAGAGTGCAAGCGTGAGGGGCAGGTAGCCTAGCGGTCGGTCCGAGCGTAAATTTCTCTTTATCAGCCGTCTGTGAATGGTCATGGTGGACACTCGTATGTGAGTCGTAGGTCTGATGGTTGATAACAATAAATCAAGCGCTGTGACAGATGATCTGACAATCACTCTGTTCTCCTCTCTGGCCCTAGGTCGACCACTACCATCGTGACGCTGAAATCTGCCATTGTCCACCCATTCTTGACAGCATCTTTTAATCACCTCTAAGCTTCGACCCATATGACGAGCGATTCTCCAATTTGCCCAATCTGCCTTTTTTCAGTTCAATGATACGACCACTTTCAAACTCTGACAGTTGCTCGTAATGAGCATGAATCCTGTGACGAGGCATTTTTTTCAGTCGTTGAAAGGTATCATAAATCGCAATGCATCAAAAAATTTGGCCATCCGATTGAGAATCGCTTCTTATATACACCTGTTGAGTGAGCAGTTCCGATGTGCTGTAGCTTCGGCTATTCATTCATTTGACACCAAATTGCGATCATTTGCATGTTCAGTCCAAATGTCTTTGCATACGAACTTTCATTACAACTGGGCAACTCGTTCTTTGTGCGTCGTTTTTTTTTTTCCGTTATAGAGTGTATTTGTGGCATGGTTTCTACAAAAGCCACAAGAAGATTGCTTTTATGTACAAGGTGGTTTTGATTAAAGTGACCCTATTCAGACCCCTCTAGAACCCAATCTACTTATTGCAGTTTGATGAAACTTATTATACACGTTGTAACGGCTGCCCGTTCCGGGCTGCCTCTTGTGCCATAGCTAAATTCAATGATTAAATACTAAGACTCAATAAGTCAATCAAAGAGACACTAGAACAATAATTACGCAATTTATTAACTTCTAGTTATTATAACAACAATTATAAATACTCTCCCGGGCAAGGGTTTTACTACCTTAACTCAACCCACCAATAATAATCTAACAGACTCTTACCACTAAGTCTTCCTTGACTGCAACTCAGACCCTGGAACAATTGTTGAACACTGGAATAACCAAATCTCTTGAATCACTCAACTTTTAATCCAACCACCTACTTCAACCTCTCTTTCAACTCCTCCTTCAACCTCCCTATCTCGATTCTCAGTCGGAGTTTATATATTTCCTAACTCTCCTGCTTCACTTCATTTCTACCTGCTTTCTATCTACAAATTCAGGTTTCATTTTTGATTGGGTAAAGGTTGCTTTGCAAAAGCAATCAATCTTAATTAAAAGTCCCCAAGGTTAGTGAAGATAACCCGCGAATAGCCCAATGTCACAACATTATATAGACCATGGGGGAAACGATTTCTGCAATAAAAAGTAGTTCAAATTTCGACCACCAGGGGGAATAGTGGCGCCTAAGGAAAGACACAATATCTGTCAGAATCATTAAAATTTATTCATTTACAGAATGTGCTCAACGTGTGCTCCACTGACATCAATTATTGTTGAAAGCGCATTATAGTGTTTTCAATGGTAGCGCAAAGAAACTCTGGAGGGTTCCATAAACATGGTGTATAATGCTGTCATTCAACTACATTATGTCTTAATTCCTCCTCCATAAACATGGTCTTACAAGAATCTCCACAATTAGAAATCACGGGGATTTAAGTCGAGTGAACGAGGAGATCAGACATCTGGAAAATCTCAGGATATTACACGATTCTCTCCAAAAGTTACCTCGAAACATTTCTTTGACTTGGGGCCCAAAGTGGGGAGTTGCTTCAGCTTGCATAAAGATAGTGGTCTGGAAACAATGCCGCTCATGTAAAGCAGGAATGGCCTGCAATCGAAGGAGTTCACTGTATCGTGCAATCGTAACACAGCACGTTTTATCACCATGAGGGTTGAGAGTTTCAAAGAAAAATGGTCAGGGGATAAAAAAAAAAAAAGCAGTAATTCCACACCATGTAGTCACGCAATTAGAATGCAGTGGTTGTTGGAGCAGAACATTAAGAGGTGAAGCACTCTATATGCGGCAATTTTGATTATTCACAGCTCCATCTAAAAAAAGTGCGCCTCATTTGACTATTGACTTTTCCAAGGCCACGAGTCATCAACTTCTATTCTCGCAGAAAATCGGTAAGCAAAATCAGAGTGTGTTTGGTGGTCTTGAGATTGCAGCATTTGTACTTCGTGGATCTTATACGGATACCATTTCAAAATGAATAGCAAAATTTTTCGTACTGTCGACCACGAAATCGCCACCTCTCGTGACACTGATCAAGCATTTGCTGAAAAATAACTGCAACTGGAGGCTTTTTCAACCACAGCAGTAGCGACTTCTTCGACAATTTCATTTGCAACCGGTTTCTGCCCTTTTCCTGGCAGTACACCCAAATCTCTAGTCTCTTCTAATATCATAACCATTTTCTTTAAACCATTCTTAGACAACTTTACGAGTAAAGCTCAATCTTTCTTCTGTAAGGGCATGATTAACGATGCCAAAGGAACGAAGAATCATTTTCTGGCTCTGACTGCAATTCTCTTCACATGTTTCTCTAGTTTGTATAAGGAATTTTTGAAAATCTCCATTTGATGGTCAAACTTTGAACTATTTTTATTAAATAAATCTTTTCCTCATGGCCCATATAAAATATATACCAGTTTTGATCAAAATCCGATTTGCAGAACGGGTTCTACAGGGATCTAAACAGGGTCACTTTAATTATAACCAAACTGTACATACACACACACACATATATATATATATAATGATTTAGAAAATTTTAATTAATTAAATATAATGAGTCGAAGCCAAGTTCTAACTCCATTATATTTATTGTGCATTAACTGTTAACTGAGAGAGAGAGAGCATATCACATCCATAGGGTTGGAGATACAACTCCGCTGCTTGTTTATACAATACCAGAAGAATCAGAATAGAGGGAATTTTCTCTTACTTTTAGTTTTATAGAAGGGATTTTTCCCTTTTAGACGTAATAGATCACGTGGTATAGGTGTAAGGATTCTTGGGATGTACGTGGTCTTCAACAACCTGGTCGGGATTATCTCTACAGGTCTTCAACAAATTCTACTTCCCGCCATCTCCTACACTTGTCCCTTCTGGGGCAGACAGTTCAAACTTATAAGAACAAATTAGAAATATTCCTAAACAATATAGTCAGAATTATCTACAGAGCCAGAGGGTTCGTGAAAAATAACGATCTCAGAATCACATTAAAACTTCCTACCAACAAAAACTGCATTAAAAAATAAATATTTTTACAATTTTTTAATGACCTAGAAAATATTCCAAATTCATCCCTTCATGAAATAGAAAGTTACAACCTCGATAACACTAATCGTAACTTTCAACACCCCCTCAGAGATTTTTTAATTCCCTAAAACTGTATTGTGGCGTCTGGGGGGGGGGGGCACATCAGCAGCTCCCGTAATTCCTAAGGTCAGAAGTCAGATGGCTTTTCCATTTCCCTCCTGGCTGTAGAAATATTCAAAACTCTTCTAAGTCTAGGTTTTAATCCTTCAACCCATCAGAACACTGTCACTGGTTCTTGGCCGAACTCAAAGAGAATCACCTCCCACAATATCATTTTCATGCTATTACTACAGTTTTTGCCTCATGACTGGAGGCCACAGTTTAACCCGTACTCAGTCAACCCTTCTGACAGAAACCAAAATAGAAATTAACAGTAAATCTCTAATTTTAAAGTAACTTTTTCAAACCTTCAAAATAGCAACAATTCCAATTTCAATTACATTTTAATGAAATATTAATCTTCTACTTTACATGCACTGAAACAATTTGATCTTCAACAACCTTTTTAATTGCACTGGGTACAGGGAAAATAACAAAGTCGAACATCAGACGGGAGATAAAAGTCCAGCAGTGCTAAGGGCTCCGTATCTACCATCGCTACGAATTTTCCAAATGTATGTAACTAGATTTTGATTAGGAAAATTCATTGGACATCGCCAATTGATTAGCTCCATCTTCAATACGTATAAATATTTTTATTCTATCCTCAACTAAAATGTTTTCCTTTTTACGGAATTCGTCATTTGTACCGATTTTTTTCTGAATACTGCTGACATGGTAAAATCTTCTTTTCAGTCCAAAACACTCATATGGATATGAAAAGAACGGATAGCGATTGAAAAAGAGAAGAGACATAAAATGACACTTCTATGTTCCTTTCCACTGTTCTGATTTTTCAAGTGGTAGTTTGAAGAACAGAGTTTGTTTAGTGGCCAAGCGGATTCCTAGTAACAACAGGGGTGTGGGGAGAGAATAATACTGTTTATCAGATCAGTGCATAATTCCTAGAAACAGCAAGAAGGGGAAAACAGTGGGATTTGAGAAGGAAGCTTAAGAATGTTTCTGTCTAGATTAGGGATGGGCAAACTACCGTCCGCTCAAATTAAAAATCTATATTATATTTAGAGCATATATTTGCCATATTACTATGCAATATATATAATAATATAAATTAAACATTACTATACAATATATAATGTATATTGTATAGAGCTTTTGTACCAGAAAGGGATGTCACACACACAGGTAATCGGCGAGGAAAACGAGAGGTATGTTGTCTCAATTTTTTGATATTTACATGGGGCATTTTAAGCTCCGCCTGGTGTCTTTTGTTGTGACACGAGCACAGTACAGTATCACAAGTCATTCATTACCCCTTGAAAAATTTCCAGAAAGTAATATTTATTAATAATCTTCCTATATACATAAAAGTACTCTTTTTCTTTTTTATTTAAATGAATGTGGAAATTTTGGTTTCAAAATAAAGTTGTCGTTGCTAGTTCTAATTGAAAATATTGCTGAAGAAGATCAACACATGGCGACACACAGAAAAGAGATGAAAGTCTTTCTATACTTGTATGTGGGCACGAGCTATAATATTACAAATTACGTCTGTCATTAAACGGAAAGAGGACTAATATTTCAACCCTAAAATGTCTACAAAAAAACCCTTGTAAAACTGAGTCGGTGTGTTGTGTGTTTGAACTATAAATCGCACTTATTCATAAGAAAGAAAATTTTGCTTTCTTGTCTGATAAGTAGGCTTACATACTTCAATCATTGAAATTTATATTTCTATTCTTGCTGTTGGCCTTTTTTTTTTTTTTTTTAAATACCTCTTTTGAAGTAATTGGATTCTCTCCAACCCTGCATTTGAGAATACTCCAAAAGTGTTCTATAAGGTTGGGATCTTTAGATTGCTGGGACTACTCCTGAAGATATGTACCATCGTCTTTAAGTCACTTCATAGTTGTTACAGATTTATGGCGTGCAATTTTGTCCTATTGTAATTTGATTCCTCCTATGTTTGTGTCTCCAAAAATTTGAGAAAATGATAACTGCAAGGCCGTTTTGAGAACATTTATGTACCGATTACAGTTCATTGTTTCCCCATAGATGGCTATTTATTTCAACCATGCACCACCAGATCATAACACTGCCTCTACCGTGCCTTATAGTAAGTACTATACATTCCTGGAGGTATTAACCTTTCGCCTTACACAAATCACATCAAGTGTGCTAGGCACCTAAAATATTAAAATAATATTGAATAACGTTGTAAGGCGATTTTCAAATATTTTTTATTTATATTGATACTCTGGTGGGGCTTTCTTAGTAAATATAATTTAATTAACACGTACCTGAAATTTAGATTCCCAAGACTTAAAAATATTGGACCAATCCTTTTCTGTAAGGTGGTGGAATTTAAAAGCCCTTGCAAACCGTTTGTCTTTAATTTTTTCGGAGAGCCATGGCTCCTTTCTGGCTTTGCAAACTGAGCCCACCTTAGACAAGTCTTCTTCTAGAGATTCTAGGCATAATTTATTTTCTAACCATCATCGATAAATCAGCCTGCAACTAAGTTTATGTTTGTTTGCATTATCTCAAAGCAACTCGTTTCAACAATCGGTTCTCTCTGAGTGTTGTGATCCTATTTCTTCCTATTCTTTTCGATTTAAATATGAACGAAATATTTCAACACTTTTGAGAGTATATTGAATTCCACATCTTGATCATTTAACTGCTTTTACAACCTCAATTTGGTTCTTGCTCTGTTCCATTAAAACCAACATTTTTAAACGTTGTTTTTGGCTATTTTATTATTTTCTGACATTTTAGAAAGTAAAAACTCGGCACTGTACGATTTCAGTCAAATTAATAGAACTTGGTTTGTATATGCACTCTAAAAGTAGCAAGCATAGACTAATACTCGTTCCATGAAAACACAAATTTTGGCATTAGCATCATGATATTATTTTATCAATCATTGAATGCAACCACGTTTGCTTACGTTGTTATCTAAACTCGTCGTTAATGTTATAATAAACAAATTAGGTGGAGTAACACACATTTTAGCAGTTAACGTAAAAATGTAATTTTGGCTAATACTTAAGACCATGGCTGTACTATATGATCTCGTGAACTTACTCACAGGCAATTCCGAGATTTTATTCAGTCTATGCAATCTGAATACTTTAATATGCTGTATTACACGAAAGTAAGGTGGCTTAGATCAGGATGTATTTTCGAGCGAGTATAGCAGCTGAAAGACAATATTATGTCATTATTCAATGAGGAACAGGATTATTTGGAATGTGAAATGTTAAAAGATACAGCACGGCTTTTCAGATTTCGTATTTTTCATAGATTTCTTTGTCATAAGAACAACTTAAATATCAAGATGCAAGAGAAAAAATATATTTATTGACAATGCCTGGCTTATCTCAAAAATAATTTTTAACTAAATCTTAATCTATTTGCTGGGCCTCTTGCTAAGAACGACTTGTCTCATTTTCCGAGGTTAAATTCAATACCTTCAGCATCATAAACACAAGCTTGAGAGGTGTAAAAATGGCCTGAAAAAATTACATTTTGAGTCTGAACACAGATTTCACAATTTCAGTACCATTCAAACTGAATTGGGTATTTTCACTATGCATTTCAACATAACCAATTAGAATCTCATGCTTACGATCTCCCAGTGGAAAAATTAGTTAAATACGTTGTCCGTGGATTTCCAATCGACACTAAGCCGTCAACCACTATTTTTGAACTCAATAGTTTTTGCTATAAAGTTAAAACCTGCCACACGATGAAATCCCGTAGATCTAACCTAGAAATTCCCCGCTTACTGATTCAACTTCTTAAAAACCCAAAAAATAAATAAATTTTCTACATAGATCACCTTGGCTATCTTAAAATCAAAATCGAACTCCTCTGAAAACTCGAAATTCCAAATCAATGATATAGATGCCAAAGTTTTTACCATTACTCTGTATATTGCCCCAGATCCTCCAGATACCTAAAATACTCTGAAAATCGCCTTTCAAAAGAATGCCTCAAACCCGTCGACACTCCTCCCCCAAAATGCTGTAACTGTAGTGGTCCCCACACAGCAAACTATACTAAATGCCCTAAAAGTCTCCTATATTTCAAAGTCCCCCCTCCTCCTTCAACTAATCCTTGGGAAGGAAGAGCCAAAAAGAACGCACAAACTATATAAAAAACACCTCCAGTGCCGAAACTACCATATCCACCATTAATCCATCTCATCCCAACGACACTCCCACCTCCTCCTTCTCAGTTTTTTTCTCTGACATTAAAGACTCAAATTATTTGATCTGACCAAAATCTCAAAAGAACGTGGAACCTTTTAAAAACATTACCTCCCAATTCTCTCACCCAAACGTTGACGCTTGCCAAAATTTGAAATTCTCTTCAAAATCTTCCCATAAATTTGCAATATCTGATCCCATGTTTAGTCAAACCCCACTTTTTTCGCCCTCGCTTCTTATTTTAAGTTGTAATGCAGACAACATTAGAACAAAAATTGATAAATATAAAGATTTCATTTCAGAACATAATCCAAACATCATCGTTATCCAGGAGAATCGCCTCCACCCCCCCCCCCCTTCACAACCCCTTCCATATTCCAAATTATACAGTTTACCACTCAGATCGTCTTTCGCATCGGGGTGGAGGTACTATCATTATTATTAAAAACTCTATTCCCTACCACCTCGTACTTAAAAACACATCTTCCAGTGAAAATACCCCTATTTTTTATTAAAACTCGCTATAACAAAAACTTTACTGTCTTAACATTTTATAACCTACCTCAAAACATTTTTAATACCACCGAAACAGAAAATATTCTTTCCGATAACAATTCTGACATTATTTTCGGCGATTTCAACGCAAAACAGCTCACATGAAACACAGACAAGTCAAACAAATCTTGATGTGCCCTCCACAGCTTTTTATCCAATAGCAATCTTACAATTTCCTCACCCAATTCCCAACCATACCATAATTTCCACTACCCAATGTCCTTACTTTGGCTACGTTAACAGCATACTTGTTATCGGTTTACTTAAAAATATTCCAAATTGCCACGTGCTGAAAGCATTAAAGCTCTCAGGAGTGACCATAAACGGGTCATGTTTAAAATTATTTTCAATAAACTCCTCCCCATTCCACTTCAATTTCTCACCACCACAAATCGGCCCCTTTTCAGAGAGACCATTTCACACACCATCCCAGGAAATCCCCCCCCCCTCCATTAAAAATATCGAAGAGCTTAATTCTCAACCATCTCCTCTTTCAACGATAATATTCAATATGTCATTAAAACAGCGAGTAAAACGAAAAATATTTCCACTACACATCTTTGTCTCCTCACCTGCAACAGAAATCTCACTAAACAAAAAGTAGAACTAGTAAAATTTGGCAACATATTGGTTATCCATCTTTTAAAATCGAACTGAATAAACTTCAAAAACAAATCAAAGAAGAAAATTTTTAACATAAAAATCAAAAATGGGAAAATCTATTTAAGGAATTCGATACAGAAGACAATAGCCCTTTCAGCATGACCAAAAAAATTTCAACCTACCTTCCCCCCCCCCACACACACACATTGATGACCCGAAAGGATTGCTCTACTCTGCAAAATAGAAAACATGTGTTTGCCCTCTCCCTGGAATCTTCCTTTCAAGTCAACAGTTCCCTTTCCAATACCAACACACTGAACAAATCTCTGATTTTGTATGTAATTTCCTCACTTCTAATCAAATTGATAAATTAATAAGCAATTATAAGCAAAAATTAATAAGCATATTACTGCTGATATTTTTCTTGACATTCGAAAGCCTTCGACCGTCTCTGGCACGACGGTCTTGTGTACAAATTGATTAAACTAAATCGAACAACTTACATTATGAATATCATTGATTGTTTTCTTAAAAATTGCACTTTACAAGTTAAAATTATCTCAGAATTCTCATGTATAGGCAAAATTCTTGCAGGCTGTCCCCAAGGATCAGTTTTAATAAAAACTACACTAAACTAAACTTTCACATACGACTTCCCTCAAAGTGTTACTTCTCGAGTTTCTGCCTCTTCGCCTACGACGCCACCATCTTCGCCCAATTCAACAACGTTAACACTGCCAGGAATAAAATTCAAAATGTTTCATCAAGATTGAAAATGGCTTATCCTTTGGCTAATTGCCGTAAGCACCAATAAAACTAAAGTCCTCATTTTCTGTAAAGGTCACGCTCTCCATCCCCTACAATATAACTTAAATTATTTTCTAATAATATATCATGGAACACAGCCGTAAAATATCTCGTAGTCTACCTGGATTCAAAATTAACCTTCCTAAAACACATTAAGCGAAGAGTTGACAAATGTTGGGCAAAAATCCATAAATGCATTCCCTTTATTGGCCGTTTTTTTTTCACCTCTCTCTCCCTAGTAAAATTCTTCTATATAAACAAGTTATCCACCCTTTACTCCTTTACACTTCCCCAATTTGTGGTCATACCCGCAAAAAAACCCACCTTAAAAAAACTACAAATTCTTCAAAATAAAATTCTTCGAATTATTGTTAACTCCTCCCAGTTCATCCTCATTAATGTTATTCATAAAGACCTTAAAATCCCTTTAATTAAAACCCACATTTTATACCTCGCCCATAAATTTTATAATACCCCTTCTTTCCACGATAACCCGCTAATCAGAGCCCAAACACTATTTGCAAACCACTGCGGCCATTCACCTCTCAAACAATAATTACTTCAACTAATATCTACTTTAAAGTTTCAAATTTCCAAATCAAACAACTTACCCTTCCTAAAAACGGTTTCCACTCTCACTTCCGGTGCAACCAACCAGTAGCGAAACAACACTGGTTCGGTGTCAACCAATAGCAGAACAGTCTCACCCAGCTTCAAATCCTTCCAACTTTCATCTATTTTTTTATCGTCCTTTTGCCAATTTCATCCCATCTTTACCGCTTTTCCTTGCAACACTTAAGTTTTCGACTGCTACTGGTGTGATCTTCCACTCCAATGACATTCAGAAAATAGGTTTTTCTTTCTTTCCTCCCCTCTCCCTTCAGGAAAGGTGTAAAACGCTTAACTTTCTCAAATAATCATAAGACCTACTTTTGGTTATGTTACTAATTTCGCACGCATTACTACCACTCTTTTTATTGCAGTATAAACCTTCCACAAAACCCCCAGAATCCACTTTTTGGGTCAAAAAATTATACAAACTTATTGGGGGAAAAATTTCCTTTCCCTCATTCTTTTTTGTTTCCTACTCCATGCTGCGGTACAGTTTAGTCTGTTAGTTTCTTCTTAATACTGTACATATGAGACATGAGTATAACGCCAGCCCAGGCTGGTACTTGTATAATGAATATGATTACTGTAGTTGAGTAAGTCTAGTGTGTGTCTAATTCGTAGATGTGTTAAAGTATAAA
The DNA here is from genome assembly GCA_019974015.1 of Nephila pilipes. NCBI lineage: Eukaryota > Metazoa > Arthropoda > Arachnida > Araneae > Nephilidae > Nephila > Nephila pilipes. Next base: position 97,750 of record BMAW01005552.1, read on the forward strand.
TCGGGTCTTCGCAATCATGATAAATTCCAATGAGAAATGAGGGTTTTCAAATGAATCTGTTTGTTATTTATTTCCAGATTCAACTGATACTGCCGATGGTCATGAACAGCTAATTTAATGCATTTTATATGATAATATGGCATGATATGGAATGATGGGAGATATTGTACCAGAGGCAGATCTAGCACCAATGTCTATTGATACCGACTTGGAAAGGTATGAAACAAAATATCAATCGTATAATTATGTGACTTTAAGTTAAGATTTTTTTTTAAAGTGTCAAGATTAATTGATGAGATGAATGATTTAATGATGGCGATGGTTTCATGGTATACACAGAATCAAAGAAAATATTCATCATATCTACTTGATAAATTTTCCAACACCCTATTAATCACAGGAATCACAGCGGGAAAAACAGAACATGAAGTTAAAAATTTCAAAGTGAGTTATATATTAAACACGATTCTCTTACTAAGAATTTTTATATAGATATTAATAAAATCAGAATATTGATCTGCAAAGTCTTTAAAAAGTTGGATGTAAACATTTAGCATTAGTGTCCGATTACTTAAAATTCGAAAACTTTAAGATTCCGTTCGCACCAGGGTGAGAAACCCTCTTTGACTTTCATCTCAGATGTAAGATAACCCACAGTCATCATTTAACAGCTGTAAAAACAATAGTTTCAAGAAATAACTTTTCATTGTTCAAAAATTAAGAATTTTACAAGTTGTTATCGAAAGCAAGTATACCGAATTTAATATCTCACGCCCAGAATATTAATGCTATGTTTGCTTTATCAAAGAAACCATGTGTGGATATTAAATAACTGGACTGACGCTGCATAAGAAGTACTTAGGCACTGTTTAGCTTGAAATCTTCCCTTTCGAATGCAGTGCCCCTCGCTTCTGTAAGCAAATCCGTAACCTTCATTTGCATTTGAGTTATTTTTTTGTTTCGTCGAAAAAATGATGAGTGTAACAACAGAACAACGAATCGTCGTGAAATATCACATGACACTTGGAAAAAACCTTTACTGAAATTTATAATTTATAGATAGAAGTGTATGTCAATGCATGCTTATTGCCTGCACGCGTTTTCAAGATGGCCGAGAAGACGTTGTAGGTTATTCCCACCCGGGTCAACCTTCCACGTTAAATCGAAAAAAATCGGTAATCTGGCTCGTTCTAAGTGTCGTTTAAGTATTCGTACGATTGACAAGATTAGGAATTGACAAAGAATAGGTACGGCGAATTTTGCATAAGGATTTTAACATGCAAAAAGTGTGTGCCGAAATGGTGCCTAAAATTCTCACGATTGAACAGCAAAAAGGTCGCAAAAATGTTTGCACTGACAATTTGAATGTATTGAAAATAACCTAAACTTATTGGAAAGGATTATAACGTGTGACGAATCATGATTTCTTACTTATGATCGTAAGACGAAGCGATAATCCATGCACTGGAAGAGCCCATCTTCACCGAGAGCCAAAAAAGCTCGAATGAGCAAATCAAAATTCAAAGCAATGATGTTTGTTTTTTCCGATATTCTATAGTATTGTGTACCTTCACTGGGTTCATGTAGGTGAAACTAATAATCAACATTACCACCTTCATGTTCTGGAAGAAATCCGTGAAAGAATAAAGGACTAGAATAGTGATTTTAGTTTTTAATAACGTCGCTCTAGCAGCAACATGAGGGCTATAAGCGACAAACCTCGTAATTCTGGACCTCGGTCAAGTAACGAGGACGACACTTAAGCTGGCACCCCCTCTCCAAACTTCCACACCAACGAGAGGACTTTGAGCCCGACAGATTTAACGTGCATCACTAGAATAATGAAAGGATAAGTCATTCCGCTTTGTCTGTCAAGAGGTTTCTAGCCTGTGTTAAACAATCCGAAGGTTTTTGCACCATGCAACTTTATCTGTTTCCTAAGGTGAAATCTGTATTAAAAGGAACAAGATTTGAGTTCGTCGAAGCTCTGTGAAAGAGAAAGCAGCACGCTTCCTGAAGGAGCTGACAGAAGACTTCCTGCATTATTTCGAACAATGGAAGATTTGCATGGAGCGTTGTAAGGATATAGGAGGGGTGTATATTGAAGGTTATAGTACGTTAATATGTATAACACGGAAATAAAATGTTTTACACCGTCAGTCTCGCTATTTAATAGCCATGCCTTGTATATGTATGTATGCATTATTTATGCAACGAAAGGCGACGTGTAGAGTGATTTCCTTCTTCCCATTCCGAAGAGAAATCCAAATGTTTTTATAATGAAATTGACAGGATAAATGTAAAAAAACACTATACATATATTTATTAAATTTAATATCGTCCTTTGCTGGATATGACTTTTCTAAGCTGTAACTTACTACTGATAGTGTCTTTAAAAATACTTTTTTCTGAATCGCGAACAGATCAGCTCAACGCAATTTATGATCTCTCTTACAGATTCCTCTCACAAACAGATATTTTGCAACTCTTTTTCATTTTTATTCCGTGTATCCATTATTTATTAAAATAACTTTTATGACATATTTCTAATTATTCAAAAATAAAGTTCTAAAAAAACTTTAAGAACTCAATATTTATTTTTGAATAATTTTTTGCCTCACTGTGCGTGAGCTTTAACAATGATAACTATCATTTTATTAATAATTGACAATAAACATTTTGTTATTTTTTTATAAGTGAAACGGTAAATTTCACAATTATGAATAGTTTTTAAAATGCATTCTTTTATATTTTCCTGCATTTAACATTTGGTTCCAAACTTTAATAATTAACCCATTCTTTACTAAATTATTACAAAGCATTTCAATTGTTTTTCAGTAAAAATATCAATTTTAACTTTTATTCATATTCTTTAAAATTCAAATTGTTTATAAGACTAACGAGATTTTATAAGACAAGAGAGACTAACGAGAAATTTCTTAAGCTTTTCGCGAGATTGCAGTTGTAAAAAACAAGTAATATAAATGAAAAATATAGTCGAGCTGTTATAAATCTATATTTGAGCTTGGTAGATGCGAAGGAAAATCATTGATACAATCAAAGCTATGATTTTCGCTGATCGAGTAACTAAAGTACGCAGTGGCAATAGATGCAGCAACGACAAGTTGGCGTTGAAAAAGTTATCGACCCGTTGCGTGCCGCTATTACTCATGGTGGACAAGTAGGTGCGGCCTTCGAAACTGTGCTTGGAGCAATTTAAAATCTGAATTAATTTCTCTGTCGATGGGATTCATATTTATGATCGGAAACCAATCAAAACAATCGGTCGCTTCCAGTGAATTTGCTCCAATGAAAACGAAGATTGTCCCATCAACCGAAAAAGTTAGGATCATGCTTTTTTAGGATGTGAAGGTGTCATTTTTATGGACTATTTAGAAAAGTAAAAACAAACTTCACTGAGTTTTTGAGCCACTTTGTCAAGAAAATAAAAGAAAGATGGCCCAATTTGATGAAGAAAAAAAGAGCTATTTCACCACGGCAGCACACCAGCTCATTCACCCAAAATTATTGCTATCAAATTGTATGAATTGCGTTATGAACTGTACCGCATCTCTCGCTTTCACCCGACCTAGCTCCCTCTTGTTCCCAAATGTGCTCAAAAAATTTAGCTCAAATGAGGATGTCATCATTGTGACAAAGACATGTTTTGGAAATCTAGACAATTCTCACTTTTCAGAAGGGTTAAAAAATGGCAGGGACGATGAGAGAAGTGCATATTTTTAAAATGGGACTCTGTCGAGAAAATAAATAATAATTATTATTATTTTGAACAAAACATTGCGTCTTCATTCATAAAGCGAGTACTTTTTTAATCTTCCTCTTAATAAATTACATATTGACCTCTTTTTCTTCCTTATTGGCATCTAAATAATTGTAAAAAATTCGAAATGTTTTCTAAAAATGAAATTTTTTGATTAAACTTTAAAAAAATTAAATAAATAACAGTCCATTCCAATATTTTTAAAAATGTATTTTATAACCTGTTTGGACAATATCAAATTTTTAAAAGCTTTTCTCTGGTCAAAAATTTTAAAGACAGTTTATACAGAAGAATTTGTTTGTGTCTTTTATTTGCTGTGTACTAATCCATCTAGATATCTGTATCATGCTGATAACTCTTCTATGGATTCACTAATTCATCGAAAAATCTTTTTCACTATCATAACTGTCTTTTGTTCAGCTTTTTTTTCATGAGTAATAGTTCTAATAGGTCTATTTCAAAATAAATACCATAGAATTAAGTCACGATCACAAAATATTCAAAGAATTTTCAACAAATCTTATGATTAATGAATATCAGTTCACGATTAAATACAAAATCTTTGCAGGTTTCAAACTTTTATTCCAGCACAATTTACAGCACAACATTTTAACGTGAAAAGGTAAATGATGCATAAAAATACTGTAACTTAATATACAAATACAAAACAAATAAAAAGGAAGGACATGCATAAAAAGCCATTTTTGAGTAAGCGCAAGCGTTCGCGATGAGTAAGTATAAAAACAACTTAGATGGATGAATATTATATATATATATATATATATATATATATATATATATATATGTGTGTGTGTGTGTGTGTGTGTGTGTGTATATTTTTAATTGAAAGATAAATATGTGAGTAAAATCACACACTTAAAACATTTTTTAATAACGATATAAGACAATGTGCATAAGCAGTTGTGACGTTATTTCATTTTTATCTACCACATCAAATTGAAAGTAATTACAAGAAAAGGAAGCATCTTTAAATGAATCAAGATATTTTATAGGAACATAAAAGTTTAATTTGGATTTTTATTAAATATTTTATTTTAACTTTTTCTAAGAATATTTTTACAATTATAGTAGCATTATCTTTGTATGAGTCCATTACACTGTGTACATTTTGTAAAATGGCAATACATGAAAGTTTCATTTTAATGCTGAATAATCAAAATATATATGAATTTTCAGACAGTATCTACGTACTTATCTACAATTCATTAAAAATTATATAAAAAAAAAAATACTACTTAAAAGCATATCAAAAGCATGTAAAATATATAATAAGGAGCATAGAGTTCAAAAAAGATATCAATATTTTTTTTTATGAAAAATCTATAATGCAATTCAAAAAAATATTTTCAAAAGGTACTTGTACATGAATAGCAATTTAATATATATTGCATATTTAAAAAAATACACTTGGAAAGATTTAAAAATCCTGTTATCAATACGTGTTATGCTTCTAGGTCAAAGCGTCGGTTGGTTACGTGCACATTCGAACAAATTTGACCAATAGACTTGAAGACTGGATCCAAGAAGGTTCGGATTATTCCACTCCAGACCTAAAACAAAATTAAAAGACAAATTCATGTCAAATATAGAAATGTAATAATATACTTCACTATTTATTGTTTTCACATACAGAAGGGTAACTCAACAAGGGGTAACCAACAATTTAATAACAGACCAGTACAGCAGATATTTTTTACAACGTTTTTCTGAATTTCACTTGGTGTGTGTGTGTGTGTCATCAAATTTTCGATCGTTAATTTAACCAACTTCCCATCAAGCTAGAGCTTTGAAATTTTGGAAATCGTTCGTACTCGCCTAACAATGCAATATTTAGACGTTTGCGACAAGTTTTAACTAATATTTCAATAATTTTAATATGTCAAAATATTCTTTCCTCTCGGCGCTTTTAGGATTGAGGAAAAAATTTCTTTCCCCCTCTGGGAGCACCGGGCACTCCCCAAGCAGCATGCGGTATCGTAAACCTTTTGTACTCACGAAGGGGAGATACTATCTCCCCTTTACTATCTCCGAGATAGTAAGGGTTGCTGACTTTTAGTCAGTAATCATTCGCAAGAAAGAAAGTTTCCAATATTTGGCGCCATGTCTTATCACAATAATTTTTTCTGAATTCTGGTTCCCATTCTTTTTTTAATAGAATGACTTACAAACTTTCAAATGCATGTTTTGATTTTATGAGTATTATGAATTTTTTAATACTCTCACAAATGTCTCTTTTTAAGTAAATTTTAAAGTTAAAATTAACTAACAGTTTTAACTAATATTTCAATAATTTTCTCTAATAAACTTTGCCACCATATAAAAACGTTGTTTTTAAAAACGTTGTTTTTAAAAACGTTGGTTTTTATATCGAATTATTGTAGTTCTTATATATATACCAGTTTTGATTGCATTGAGGACATTTGTGTGTCATGTGCACAAATTTGCTCATTTTTATTGGGAATATAGTATATGATCAACCAGATAGAATTTAAGTATGTTAAGGGGTTCTTTAAATAATGTTCTTACTTACCCTGTGTACAATGTGCAAAATAACATCAAAGGTACGAAGAAGAGGAGAAATGATCCATACATTCAAACATGTGAGGACGGCAAAGATGAGTCCCCACAAGAATGCAAACGGAATAAACAAAATTGCAGAAAGAATTCGATAGAACCAGAACTTGACAACATCGAAAAGTAAGAAGCTGTTCTGCCACACACAAATAAATGTATGATTCGAGTCAGGTTCTGCCAAGACGTCTTCAAAAGCAATCTGCAAGAACAATGTGAACATTTATGCTTGACATGCACGAAAATTAATACATTTAGTGAATCAAAGTTTAAATATTTTTGATCAACAGAATTTTTATTTGCAATGAATTTATAACCAATTCTATAAAATCAATTTTAGCCCCCCCCCCCCCTTGTTTTAGACTGGGTCAATCACTAAATGAGATGCATTGGTTCAAAATTGAATGATCTATGGAGGCAACCATCTTAGCTTTCCTTACTGAGAAACTATTATAAACAAGGTCTAATGAAATATATTTTCATTGATGAATCACATACTTTACTAACTTGTACCCGAATCCCGACATTGACCTTTCCCTCAACATAACTAAAATTTAAAGGGATAAAGGGTCCAAAAAAAAAGTTGGGGCAAACCAAACTTAAAAATATTTCTTTTTAAAAAAAATCAACTGTTTAATATTAACTAATTATTTTTCTTACGAGTCACATATGATGACTAAATAAGATTTAAAAAATTAAAAAACTTAAGACTTTGTTAAATAATTACAATAATATACACCTGTCGTGATCTAACTGACAACAGTAATGAAAAAAATATTGGGGCAATAAAGATGCAAAATGTTAATTGTATTTTTTAATCATAATATGGATTGAAACACTTCTGAAACTTCTGTTGACATTTGAAAATTAATAATTCGTCATATATTGGAATAATAAAAAAAATTAGAATAATAAAAAAAAAAACTGTCATTGGAATAATAAAAAACTGAGAGAAAAATAGATGGAATACTGAATGCAAGTAAATCTACAGTTCATAACATTATTTCGAAATACAAGATAAATTTAGAGGAAAACAAGCTACAGCACAAACTAAGCAGGACTTCTAAGACGTTGAACGTGGGGAACGATGGATTGTTAAGAATATTGCTTGCAGTCCTAAAACCAAAGTAGAAACTATCGGAAACAGTTTAAGAAGGCATAATTTTCATGGGCGAGTAGCGAGAAAAAAAAATAATTAAAGAAGCATACAAAAGTCGCATAAATTTCTACATTTAAAAGCCTCCAGACTTTCCGAAATCGATTATATTTGTAGATGAGAGCAAGTATAATATTTTTGGAAGTGGTGGGAAATGAATGATATAGTGGAAACCTAATACTGAAATAAAAATGAAGAATCTTACACTTTCTGGGAAATATGATGGAGTTAGCTAAATGGTATGGGGCTGTATGAATACTGTTCGGTGTCGGAAATCTTCGCATAGTTAATGGGAAAATGGTCAGATATGTTTATTTAAATATTTTGAAACAAAGAGTTCAAAAAATGGGCATATTATTAAATTTAAAACTTCATCAGAATAATAATCCAAAACATAATGCTTCCATTTGTAGATTTCAAGCTTTGGTTAACTGTGCACAAATAATTAAAACACTCACTCAAAATACAGATCTCAATCCAATCGAGCACATTTAGAATCATTTGGGAGAGTGTGGAGAAAATAGAACCCATAAATTTAAAATTTCTAGCAAAAATGAGCTTTGAGTAAGACTCATATCAGAATGAGAAAATATAAAAGGAAATTTTTGAGAACATTTGGTGAAATACATGCCTAAAAGACTAAACGAAGTCATAAAAAGTAAATGAGGTTTAACACATTATTAAGGAATATTGTTAAAGAATGTAACTGTTTTTATTAAAAGTTTTGTTTGTGACCTTCAATACTTTTTGATCACCGCTTACAGTTAGTATACTAAAGTTGTATAATTTTAATAATTTAATAATGTTTTAAACTAGTTTCGAGCTTTTTTAGTTTAATTTAGTCATCAGATATGAAATGTTAGAAAAACGCCTTGTTAAAATTAAATAGTTGTTTCTTTTGTCAAAAAATGTTTCAGTTTGGTTTACTCCAATACTTTTTTGAGCCTGTGTATGTCTTTTTCTGCTCAAATATTTTTGAGTATTTGTTTTTATTTATTTATTTGCGTCCTTTTAACAATTTTCGGGTTTTGAAAAAAATTCGCGATTAGCGAGGAAATGTAGTCTATTTATTTGAACCTATTGTTATTAGATCACTTATCATAAATTATCCGAATTATTCTTTAAATAATTTTAAAATTTTTTGAAAGTCGCCCTGTTTATAAACTATCAGCATTTTACAATAGTGCTATTTTTTTTTATTGAAAAATTACTTCCAATTTAATTTTTTTTAATTCTTCTAGCTATATTTGATCCTGCTTGTGCAGAGGAATCCCCGGGAAGGAATCAAAGAATTCTCGGAATGCTACAACATTTTTTTTTTTAGTCGAAGAGAGAAAATGAACGCGGATTTACTTTACCATTCAGATGTATTTAAAACATATCAGCAAAGTCATCATGGAGAATTAATGAATATATAAGAGTAAATAAAATTCATCTCTGTTGTAAGCGTTCTGCCATGCCTAGAAAAATGACCTCGATAAAATGAGAGGGTAAAATTGTACAGACAAGGGAATCGATAGGATAGACACTATATGTAACCAAATCCCTATTTATAATCGTAACATCAGTTGATCCTGAATATTAACCGGTGACTTATTTTCTCAAAATGATGTTCAAATGGAATGTATTTACTTGGGGACAATAACATATTCTGATAACAGAAATGGATTATCTGAGCGATGCAAGGAAATGATTAGAAACTGATATCCTGTCACACGCAGATCATGATCGAGCTGAATAAACACATCTCTTGATGGCCGAAATATATTTAGTTGGCTTAAGAATGGATGTGAGAGATAAAAAGAAAAAGAGTTTGAATCAGTGGTCTCTGTTAATGAATGTCATGAGGGCCTAAAATATGGTAAAAGAAAATGAACTTGATGAACATTTAAAGAGTTTCAAGTGAAGACAACTAGATCCCGACAATTTTTTCAGGCTTTTAACCTGTCTCTCTTAAGGGCTCTTTATGTCGATAATATGATTGGTAGGAAACTTTAGTGATTATAAATAAATAAAGGCAGAATATATATATTTTTTAATTTCTCCCTGTTCAGTACAGAAACTTTAAACTAAAATGACTGCTCCTAAAGGAAAGTTTCATGATTTTAAAGTTATTTTCCCCTAAGTAAATTAAGATATAAAACTAATATTTCGGTCTTTACCCTCACTCCCGTTTCATTTTAAAAATGAGGTTGTGTGCTTAATATTGATCTCAAATACTACTCATAGTAAAAAATAATTTTTAACGTAACATTATTACTTCAGAAACTCAAGCTAAGTTGAACAATACATCCGTATATGTTTGAGTAATATCGTCAAATATCGAAGACAACATTCAGAACATATTACGACTGTTGATGCTGAATTATGTCCATAAACTTCTTTAATGTTTTGCAATTTTTAGCAAATGATGCTAAATTATACTTGGAATTCACTGCATCTTGATTTTTAAGTGAAACGGAATCCTCCCACTTAGATGGGCGACGAGGAATGCACACTAGATACTAGACAAGGCGGCTATTCCCACGGAGGAAGGGGGACTACTTTTGTCCCTGGGGTCAACGTTCGCGGCCCCTTAAGGAATGCACCCTTCTTTCTTTTCACAACAAGGGGAGAAAAGAAACATGATGGCTGCAAACCGCTTTTAGGAATATACATCAATTGTTCAGCAGTTGGTATTTGTGAACATTTTTCAGAGCAGTAAAGGGAGGAATAAAAGTAATCAAATGCGATAACTTTTACCCCGTATAAGAATCGAAAAGCCTACAACATTTATTTAACGAACAGATTTCTAACATTTTTAATATTAAACAGGGAGATAGATATAATCTACACTCTTTCTCTTTTCTTTCTTTTTCAAGCTATTTTGAATATGCGAGCAAAATCTCTATGTTTTCTCTAGCAGAACGGGAAAACTATATTAGGATAACTTTGATTACAATTTGATCTAGTTTTGGCTGCATATTCCTTTTTTTTTCAGCTAATGAAACATGCATGTGTGTGTAATCTATTACAATACCCAATTATGGAGATCAAAATTAAGATGAGAAGAAATCATAGTGCTATCTCTTGCTGTGAAAATTTCATATATTTTTTACTTTAAAACCATTTAAATAAATCAATGCACCTCAATTCAAACTGAGACAGATTATCATCGGACCAAATAAGAGGAAAGTGTAATTGTCGAATCTCAAAACATTTTCTAACATTAACGTTCGATACTACAACTATTACGAAAATGCAGATATCAGAAAGACACCTTATGGAAATTAGACAAGATAAACTGGTTAAATAATTAATTTCGAGTCATTTTTTTTTTCATATTACTCATTACTTTATAAACGCAAAAAAAAAAAAAAAAAAAAAAAAAAAAACCATTTACTTATAACAATCGTCAATAATGTAATATCACGAAATGATAATTACTGTTCATGAAAGAAGCGTGTGTTACAACAAGAATTATCTACAGCATGAAACAAAAAGAAAGCAAATAATACCTTCGAAAACAATGCCATCGGTGCTACTCCACTTTTAATGAAAGACTTTTCCCCCCCTGATCATCGTTCATTTCTCATAATTTATTTTAATAACTTTATTGTTAGAAGTCGATATTTTTACGACCGAAAACAAAGATATTTCTTCATGTTTCGAAATGTTTCTAAAAATGATTGTCCATTTAGTTATTATTTTTAAATATTATGACATCTACTGCACAAGTAAAATTGACCTGAATCAAATTCAGGAGAAGATAGCACAACAGGAAATCAGTATCCAAAATACCCTTTGAATTTTAAAGGTAATAATTCTCTCTCATTAAAAGTAGGAAAAACTTACGACTGTAATGTTTCCACTTTATTAGTATTTTGGTGACTATACTTTAGAATTAAAAAAAAAAACATTTTTAAATAAGAAATTCATTGTTCATAATAGATAAAAAATAATATTTTTAAGGCACTTAAAAAAATAAGTGCCTCGTAATCAAAACATGTATTAGTACGTTAAAAAATCAATTTGATCTGAAATTCTAAGTAGATTTATTTAAATAATATCCTCTAAAGAGTGCCTAAGCCATTCGAAAGAATTTATTCTGAGAAAGAATGGAAAGGAAACAACTTTTGAAACCCGAATCCTCTTTTATTTTGAATATAAAAAAAAGTTCATTAATGCTAGCATCCGTTTCGAATAAGAGAAATAAGAAGCAGCCTTCCTTCAAGGTCTGTACTGGGATCGAATCATCCTTGAGAATGCATGTCTCCGTATTTTACAAAATCTTTTCAACAGTCGATGACCCCCGAGCAAAGAACACGCAGACGAGCTTCCTCAGTGAGTGGGTGTTAGGGGGGGGGGAACTGTTACAAATAACAGCAGTTTTGACAAGAGACTCATTGGGTAGACGCGTGGTGCAGTCATCACTTTCAGGTCACATTTTTCTTCGTTCTCGACTGCAATTATTCTGCAAGCACACTCTTGAGTAACTAAATGCATTAGATTACATTTAAACGTTGGTTCTAATGAGCTCGGTCATGGAGTGTTATGAATTAAAATTCCGGCACGTGGCCTAATTAATCTAACTACTACGTATTTAGGTTTTGCACTATACTTTATTTGCGATTTTGCACGCAATTTTACGAACAATCATTGAAACGGGGTATTTTAAACATTTTATTGACCAAGGGTTTTTTTATTCATGTATTACTTTTTTGAAACATTCCTGAAATTTAAAATTGTAGTGTAATTCTAGTAAAATGTTCGCTTAATGAACCCTGTAATAAGCATAACAGTAACAAAATACAAACGCATTCGCACAGTTAAGTCGTACTCAAGTAGAGTAATCAAAATTATAATATACTGTAACAATAAGAATACGATAAAATCCTTAAACAAATTTGCAAAAGTAATATCTTCCAAATGAAAAAAGTAATAATTACATTCTAAGTAAAATCTGAAACTTTTCGGGATTTTTTTTTTTTTTTTTTTTCCGTCTCTTAAAAATATCTGGCCATAGAATTGTGCTCCCATTGACGGACAAAAAAAAATGCAAAATTATTTTTTTACAAAAGTTTTGACTTGAAGGAACGGAAAGAAGGAATAAAAAAATATTCAAATATGTATCATATGCAGAAATCCAACCGTTTTTGTTATTTTAAAATGGAATCAAATTTTCTAAACTTTCAACAATGCATTCTAAAAGGAAATATTTAAAGAACTCAACGGATTTTCACTTAAAAGATAAAATCTTCAATGAATATTTTCGCCAGTACGGGCAAATTTAAACAATCATATTAATTTTTTAAAAAAATAATTTCCATTCTTGACGAATATTTAAGCACTCGCTTACGGATTAACTCATTTGTTTTTAATGCATGTTTTGCGTGTACATTGAAAATATCCTATTATATATAAAATATAGAAATCGATATCTTTGAAAAATTCACCCATTGTGTGCCCCAGATAGTTTGAGGTGAATTCCCTCTCCGAGGCCTCAAAACACCCCGAGCCCTCTTCTTCAGGGGCCCTGTAGAGGGAGAAGCCATAATGACGCCCCACGGCTACTAATTTCGTGCAGAAAGAAAAAAAAAAGTAAAGAAAGAAATCACCTTGGAAAAGACGCGTTGCAGCTATATTAATTTTTTTATTTTAATTTTTTATTTCCCCGCATATAAAAATTCTTGTGATCATGCCACCTACATTCTTTTAAATATTACAGTGTTAAGAGATTTACAAGCAGATGAAGCTTGACTTTATGTAAATGCTGATGAAATCTCCACCCCCCTATTTTTTTCTCATGATATTGATAGTTTACAAGTATATCTTATTCGTAAACAAAATAGAAACGATATTTTGCTCAGATGGACATATAATAAATTATCCATAATCTAAATTTTAAAAATGCAGTGAGAACTGATTATACCTCTTTTTAATGAACCAGAGCTATATGTTTAAACAATTCATTTTTTTTATGAGAGAATTGAGAATATCATCATATATCATATATAAATTTCCATGGTAATTAAATCAACTACTAGAAATTATTTTAATTTTGCATATTACTACCAAATAAAGACATGCGGAGGAAACCGACATTTTCGAATGCGTTCCCAAAAGAAGGAAAGAAACTTATGTAATACAAAATAAAGATGATTCAAACAAGCTGTGGAGCTTCTTAATCTGAAAAAAAAGAAGAGTTGGAAAAAAAAAATTCGAATGCGCAGCAATGACAAATTTAAATTTTTACTTTTCCAGTTCTTTTTACAATTTTGTCCCCTGTATAAGAATAAGTAAATTTATTAAAAAGCTTACTTACTTTTTTTTAAGAATCTCAGTTAATGAAAAAGTGAAACTACTCTTGAGTGATTCTCAACGTGCAGAAAATAACCTCTAATAAATGAATTAAGTGAATTTTTTTTTCCTAATGTAATTTAGTGAAGTTATTTCTTTTGTAACACTTCAGACACTGACTGGCTGATATAATCTCTGAAGTCTTTAAAAAAAGACATATGTACAATAAACTTTGTTATTTGTAGAGTTTTACGCTACAAAACAAAATGGTATTTTCAGAAATTCCTTACAATCATGTACGATAATCAGCCGAATGTTATTAATCCTTATTATTTTCAAACAACGTTAGAGAAACAGATAATAATAATTGCATCCTATAGTCATTAAAACTAATTGCGTACAATACATAACTTAGAATCCTGCAGAAGTAAAGTATTGAGTTAATACACTCTTCCGAAAACCAGGATATAAACTGTAATCAGTTTATTCTGAGTTAAGAGTAGTTAGATTAATCAGTATTTTCATCGCAATAAAAGGTTTGGCGAAGAAAAATAATCAAAGCATAAAAATCACACCAATTTTCTATTAATTTTTCATGCTATAACTAAACGGCATTATGTTACTTTATGCCTCCTCTTCGTTTCTTTTTCTAATATAATTCTGTTATTAAGTATTACTCTCTTAAATTTTAATGAGAAAAAAATTCATATTTTCGATTTTCAATGCAAATAGCACTTATTTTATGTTCTTAGACATCAAAAGCTAAAAAAAATAATGAAACACATCTTTCCTAGCAGCACCAAATGCTTCAGATCCCCATTCACAAGACGGTTGAGATTGCCAGGAGATAAGCAAATGGAAGGAGAGAGAAACAACGGTGAGTGAGTCATTCTTATCGTTACAATGGAATGTCAAGTGACCTCCATTCTTCTGACCTCGAAGGAATAAAGCTACAATTGAATGAAATCGGGGATGGAAGAGGCTTGTTTGTTGTCAAAGGAGCTTGCAAATAGAAGTCAATTGATGTCTATCAGGCCCAGTTCTCACCGGATGGGACGACTTTCTACTAACGAAATGTGCATATATTAAAATGGTTATATACAAGCAAGCAAAGCTTTGAAGGCGCCAGATATCTGTTTTCACAGTTAAATAACTTCTGAGGATAGGTAAAGAGGAGGAGATGTTTCCAAGAATTCTGAGGCAGTAAAGTTGTCAAATCACTGCCTAAATAACAAAACAATGCTTTGCGAATGTGTTTCGTCGTAACAAATTTAACTTAAAAAAGGATAATGAACAGAACTGGATACATTAAAAAGGTTAAACTTCGTATCTTCAATTGTGACTAAGAGTTCAGAAATAACATTCCTCAGCTGAAAAATAAAACCCTCTTAATTGAAACTACGAAAGCACTTGCCGCGATAATTATTCGAAGGCAAAACTTCGGAGGATGAAATGAATCATTTGGGATGTAAAGTTATGAATAACAATAAATTTACGTGGAAATGATAATACAATTAAGATATAATTCAGAATTATTTAAACAAATTATGATTAGAAGCATTGCTAATTTGCTCATAAATCATGAATGCATCAATCGTAAAGAAATGTTTGTTGACAGAGTCGTTCTTAAAACATTTTAAAGGACTTTTTCAATTATTATTTTAATTCATTATCAACCCCTTAACACACCAATTAAAAACACAAAGCGAAGATTTTCTTTTAACTTTATTTTCAAACATAAAATAAACTTATCAAATTTTGAGGAAAAATTCCGATAAATCGAATTCAATGGAACCAAAATTAAGGATCCCACGTAATAATTCGAGAGTATGGAAAATTATAAATTTCTCAAACCTAAGTTACATCATTTTAGTAAGTTTAGTGGAAAATATTATTTTAACAATTTTTAAATTGATTTTTTAAAATAATAATTCTAAAGTCAAATATAATTCCTCTTTTTAGTTATTGTATTTTTCCCATTCGAGAACCTTTGTCTTGAAAACTTCGATCTTTTGCAATGCTCAAAAGAAATTTGCTAATTTAGTATGGAACAATTATTATTGATTTATGGAGATACTTGCGAAATAGTGATATTAAATGAAGAAAACTTACATTGATGTGGTCATTGACATTTTTGTCATCCCTGTCAAGAAGGTTAAGACCAGCCGTCAGTTTATCAATGAAAGAAGATCTTCGCTTGGTACTCTTCTCTTTCTTTGGCTTTTTCGTCTTTTCTTTGTCCTTTTTTGAGTCCGATCCTTTGCCGCCGGCCTTCTCTTCGGCGACATCTTTCTCGGGATCAGCCGGGGGTGTGGGTTGGTTCATCTCAATGGCTACGACGCCCGCACGGGCCTCTTCCTCGTCCAGCAAAGGGCGACTCGACTCATTCAAGTTCTCTTTAGAACTAGACCTTGAAGTTTTCTCTTTGTTGTCCATAGCACTTAAAGGAGACCTAACAGAAAATTTTAAATAACATATTAAGTTAATTAATTAATGCTGTTAATCGATTAAAGGAACATAACCTCTGAGTCTACCTAGAATGAGACGCAAAAAGTGTTGCACGTAATCCTGAAGAAAGCAAAAAGGAAAAATGTCAGTAGTCACAATATAAGAAGAAACAGAGTACAGTATAAATAAATTTATCCTTAAATATAGGACACATTTTCTAGCCTAACGTACATAGTTACTGAAGCGAGTTTAGTCCACTAAGTAAAAAAGTAATAAAATCATATTGTGTATTCTTTTGTCAGAATTTTTTCTCTTAGCTTTAAATGCTTTATTCCCCATATTAAGGAATTATGCAAAACTCCATTTCAAACATTTCTTTTTACTGCATTTATAGTGTTATATACTTTAGCTAAGCGATTAATAAAAAAATATCCTTCCCCCAATAGAGAAATCCAACTTTTTCTCCCAACTGTGAGACATATCACTGTTAAAACACTAAACAAATAATCTGGGAGTGGCGCATGTGACTGTTCTCCAAGCCTTTTATACCTTTTTTTAACTCCAAAGGCAATGACAAAATAGTCCGATAGATAACTTTTTTTTTCATGTAAGAAATCTCTCAACTTTTAAACTTATCATCTCTCAGAAACTAAAGTAGAGCAAAATTATATCCTCGTCAAAAAACTTTTTTTCTTTTTAAAAAATGCACTTGTTGCACATCAATCTATGAAGAGAGAAAGAGATTTCTTGATGAACAAAATTATCGGAAGGATATTTTGAATCTAACAAATATAAGGTAGAAATTTCCAGCTCTTATGGGAGTGCTCTACCTTGAGGGAAAATGTAAAAAATTCGATATAAAAACCAACGCTTTTAAAAACAACGTTTTTATATGGTTGCAAAAAAAAAAAAAGAAAGAAAATTATTGAAATATTAGTTAAAACTGTTGGTTATTTTTAACTTTAAAATTTAATAAAAAAGAGATATTTGTGAGCGTATTAAAAAATTCATAATACTCATAAAATCAAAACATGCATTTGAAAATTTGTAAGTCATTCTATTAAAAAAAAATGGGAACCAGAATTCAGAAAAAATTTTTGTGATAAGACATGGTGCCAAATATTGGAAACTTTCTTTCTTGAGAATGATTACTGTCTAAAAGTCAGCAACCCTTACTATCTCGGAGATAGTATCTCCCCTTTGTGAGTACAATAGTTTTACGAGGCCTCATGTGGTGTGGGGAGTGCCCAGTGTTCCCAGAGGGGAAAAGAAATTTTTTCCTCAATCCTAAAAGCGCCTAGAGGAAAGAATATTTTGACTTATTAAAATTATTGAAATATTAGTTAAAACTTGTCGCAAATGTCTAAATATTGCATTGTTAGGCGAGTACGAACGATTGCCAAAATTTCAAAGCTCTAGCTTGATGGGAAGTTGGTTAAATTAATGATCGAAAATTTGATGACACACACACTCACACACACACACCAAGTGAAATTCAGAAAAACGTTGTAAAAACGGAATAATTGGGACATTTTTTTTTAAAAAAGACAATTATTGAAAGCAAAATAAGGAAAGATACGATCAAATAATTTCAAAACAAAGCATTGCTCTTAAAAATGTATAAATACATGTAAAACACATCAGATACCCTCGATATTAATTGTTAAAATTTCTACATATCATAATGGTTTCCTTAAGCCTGTTGAGCACAGCAAAACTTTTCGTTAGAAGGTATTGCATTTTAAACTTGATAACTTACGCTCTATGCTTAACTATGATCGATATATTTTAAAAGCAGCCACTGCAAATACTCCTGTTTCAGAAAAAAATAATGTATTCAAAGGTAAGCGGTTTCCTTCCCCTGCAGGAATTGGATTGTTTAATCCGGACCAAAATTCAAACAAGTGCTTACTACCAAATCATTTGTTAGCTACCCTACTTGTGAAACGTAGAAAATAATATAAAAACATAAGAAAAAAATATTAGGATACAGAATACATGCATATATATATATATATATAAATTGGTTCCAAAAATATTATCAGAAGAGGTGCAATTAAATTAAAATTTCAGAGCCGTCACCATAGGAAAAAGGGAGAGATTATATAAATGTAATTCTCAAATTCTAATCACTCTACATTATATTCTGCTGTACATCTAGACGCATCTGCCCACAGCGTTAATTTAACCCTAACATTGCACGAATTTTAAAAAAAATAATAAATAAAGCATTTCGTTAAATCCTAGGAAAGCTGCATTTTCCCGTTTAAATTTCGAAATTTAGCGCTTCTTTTTTTTAAAGTATGACTAATCTTCACCATCATTTGGCACCAAAGAATTCTCTAATACCGATTACTTAAAACAAAAACGATAAGTAATTATCTACTAATTTATTATTAGTATTTAATTCCGCTCAATCTTTACAAACAAAAGAAATCGACAAGTGAGACTTGGTTAGTACTTTCACTCTAGATTAGAAATATTGTGTTCCAACATCTTAATCCTAAATCGAAGTTCTACGACTATTTGTCAACCACAAGCTGCATAAAATATGCCTTCATTCAGAAAACAAATCAGAAACAAAGAGACTTCCTTCTCAGTGACTCTTCAAAGTACTTAAAAGACCTTGCCGACCAGCATTTTCGTACAAAATGACATTCGCTACTGGGTCTCTTTTCTTTGGGACGAGAAAAAAAGCTGTTATTGTTCCGGAAAGGGTTTCAGCTGCAAATCACAAAAACCACCGATTTTTTTTCCCTCTTCATCGAAAACACTAAGTGTAAATAAAGAATCTTTGTTTCGGTCACTTCAAAAGCTCACTAATACCAACAAAGCCAACACTTTCTACATCGTTCAGAAACGATGTACTCTTCATAAATGTACGATGAGACCAATAATGTATTACAATTCCAATTAAATGGAAAAGATAAAATAAAAGTACTCCCTGCCTGTATAAAGAGTCGATCTTTAAAAATAAGATGCATCAAGGCTTCAATTCAAAAGCTCTACATAAATTACTAATACTGGAATACAACTCTAAACAATAATATTTGTAACAAAGCCAGCAAAAAAAAACAAAAAAAAAAACATGCCTCTACTTTGGAAGGATTGCTTAATATCTTAACTCACTAGTAATGCCGTTGTTTCGAAATTAAGCTTTAATGTATACTTTAGAAGCTTGAAGCCATTGATAAATCAGATGTCGGGAACACACACACACAACAGAGAGACGCTAAAATTTTAATGTTCCAATGACTTGTTTTTAAGAAGCAGAATAACAAGTCACTGGTACGAAAACAATTTAAACTCCTTTCTTGGGTCTTCTCCAACCCTCTCGAAGCGAAGAAGAGTCCACCACTGGATTTTCTCAAAAGTTTATTATGGTTTTTCAAAAATTTGGGGACGAGATTGAACCTTAACGACACTTAACTGTGCTTAAAAACTAATTAAGGTTAATGAGTCAATCTACAAATAAGGAAGTATTATTAATTTGAAATATTTTGGGGTTAAATTGATAAAAATAAGGATGCGATTTGGATAAATATTTATAAAGATACTAGACTCACTACCGTTTCAAATTTGAAATAAATAGCAGATTTATCGTAATTAGCCAATGAATAGTTTTGCTTCATAATTTCACTCATTGAACATGGCGTTCTTGAATTTTACATAATATACACAGGCAAAACAATGTTGTTGTTTTTTTTAAAATACAAAATCAGATTCAATAAAAAGAAAGAGCCAATGATTTTCCAGGTCAAAATCATTTTCAAGGAACATAAAATTTACCTAGATATCTCTTCTATGACTAAGTTTGTGCTACATTAACATATGCATAGCAAATATCATAAAAATAAATTTAAAAGAATGGCTCGAAGAATGGAGTTGTATTAATCTGGATAACATTTACAAGTATATTCTAAAAAGAAAAAATCCAGTCAGAAAAATAAAAGCAAACTTGGACCTTTAGATGAGTTGGTATGAACCAAGTGCACACAATAAAATTGTAACACAGGATGAATAAATTTCAAGAATAAATTCTCGGCTTATTTATAGGAGTTAAATATTAAGATTAAATAATATTTTCATTTCAAAAGTAAAAAAAAAAAAAAAAAAAAAAACAGATCTTTTACCCGTTTATTCTCTACATAAACATCACTTTCTGAAAGCATTATCTTCTCTTAATTTTTGTAAATCATATCAGATTTCTAAAGAAGCAAAGACGTTGTGTGATATCAATATTTTCCAATTATTATAAACTCACATGAAAGCTTTAAAAATCAAACACGATAATGTATGTGTGTTTTGGTGATGTAGTCTAAATAATAGTTTTAAAATTGTGATGAATAACAACTGCACGCTTTCACATTTACCCCCGTAATGTTTGAGCAAAAAACATGGAACATAAGATATTCTGAAATTGATAACATTTTTGAACCAAATAGATCAACGCATTTTTTGTGCGTAGGTATATTAATCTAAAAGTTTTAAAATGAGAAAAAACAGCCGCATGGAAACACTGCAAATTTCAAGTAACATTTTAAACGAGAGTAATCTACTTACTAATGATGGACAAATGTTTATTAAAAAGTAAAACATGTGAACAAGGTACGGAAAGCAAAGCAGTGACGATAAAACACAGTATCACTGAATATCATAAAAAAAAAAAAAAGAGGGGGGCAGAAGGAATACGGAGGTGCTTGACATAAATAAAGATAGAAAGGATTCGCTTTGCGTGAGAAAAAAAAAATGAAAAAATTTGAAACACTACTTATAAAACACTCAACAGGATTGAAATTATATTTAAAAACTATATAGGCATGTTTTCACTTATTAAATATTTCATTTTAACCATAATAGAAGGTTTATATACTCATATTTCAGAAGGAGACAAGGTTCTAATTTCAGAGCCACAAGGGTAATGAAAAGTAAATACCTTCGGAAAGAATACTAGTACATAGTATTAATAATACAAAAAATGAATGTCAGTGTAGCACTTAGACAAATAATTAAAAAAAGAAAGAAGGATTCTAGAAGAATGATTTTCTACTTCGGACTTCTCCCTGAAAATTAAATAAATAAAAGATGGAATTGTGGAATTTTTTTTTTTTTTTGAATAAATAGCTTAGCAAATAATCATTCGCGGTTGAAATCGCGAGAAGCACCATCAGTTACTTTTTGAATGAGCGTTTCTTCCCTTGAGATTTCTAACAATTGTGAGCATTTTGGAGGTAAGGAGGCGAATTATTTGAGAGATTATTGTACGTTTTTAGCGAACTCTCTCTCTCTCCCCCCCCGCCCCCTATTTTTACCAGAGGTATAATACGATTTTTCTATCACAGGCCAAATGGTAAGGGAATCTTGTGAAATGCATCACTTCAAGAACATGAGGACAAGTGTTTATACGGTGAAATTATTGGGACGAAATGCTCGTACGCTATTTAAAAGCGAAAGCCTGATAACTATTTTGACATTGTCATAGACAATTCCCGTGAAATGGCACTCATCGCCAAATATGACAACCCCACAAATTCCGAACGAATCGTCTTTCTTTTTCCCTCCAAGTCGAAGTCCCTTAAGGGGAAATAACAGCCATTTTACTCCACCTACCCTCAATGCGTTTGTTTCCCACGCCATTTTGGTGCTTCAGCACTCACATAAGGAAATCCCGCCTTTTTTTTTTTCATCATCCTGACCGATTTGTTTTCAAAGAGCATCTTTGTTTCAGAGCTGGACTCATGCTTAAGAAATGGCCAGTTAAAAAAATTATACTTAGAAGAAAGTATTTCATCACAGATATTTACAGATTCTTGATATTTTCTTTTCAAGAGAAAATTCTTAAGAAATTTGATTAATATAAGCAATAGAAGTATTTTAATGTCAACGAATTAATTATATATTATCTACTTAGACATGGTTGTTCTTTTAGTTTAATTGAAATAAGATTTTTTTATCCTTAGAATTTTAATGAAATCAATATTTTCGCGACAAATCAGAACAAGCACCATAATGTTTGAATGTATAGTATTCGAGAAAGTTTTCGAAATTTAAACTTTATTTTTAAGCAGATGTTAGGAAGAAATCATAGTAAAAACATCTAATATAAAATTTAAATATCTTTATTATTAGTCACAGTTTCTTAGGAATGGATGATATATAGCGGTGATTCATTCGACCTCAGAATAATTGAAAGGAGTTTCGCAAACAAGGGTTTTCTCATTATGAAAGATAGATAAGCAATTATAAAATAAACCAAGTTTGGGAATTAAAAGGATCTTTCAGTATAAAGAGTCTCCATTTCAATTCTTATATATATATTTCGAGATTGCTGGTCCTAATCTTTAATTAAAACTTAATTACTATTCCAGAATTCTAATTTAGAAAGGAAACTTGTCCATACCAAATTTATATTATTTTGGATAAAATGAATCTTAAAAGAACTATTCTTCAAAGCTAAGATTTGTTAAAAGTTTTTATTGATGAACTCGTAAACAAAGCTTTAACTCCCAATATTTGCAAAACATGTACATGCGCAAACTTTATTTTCAATGCCTACTTAATCAAGAATCATTTTCTTCGTCATGATCAAACCAGGACAATCTACATTTATGAGGAGTTCAAATATAAATGTAACTCATACTATTTAAGAATACATTGTAGTCAATAAGTTTCGGAATTTACACAAATGTCAGTGCATTGATATTTTTCGAAGCTTTGGTTTCTGAATATCTGTTTTTATCGATGGGTCTTAGCCAAAACGTGTGCATAAGAAAAGTTTTAGAAAGAAAAGCAGCAGGGGCTTGTCTCCGCCTTTAATAAGAAGACGCTGTGTACTTGCTTCAGTTTCATTATGGTGGCTACTAATTTATAGCCTACGGTAGGAAATCATTTTCCACCCGGAGTTCTATTCATTTTCAATGAAATTTCATTGATATTCTGTCACAGATTTTGTTTCAAGATATATTGTTTTATATGTGTGTGAAAACATTATGTAAGATATTTTACAAGTTTAAGCGCATTTTACAAAAAGAGGGTTTTTTATAGAAAATATTATTTACGAAGAGGAACAATTACCACATTTCTGAACATTATTTGCTTAGAAAATATACGAATAACATCAGATAAAGGCAGAAAAGATAAATAGAATCCAGCTGAAATTAGAGCTCAAATCAACTTTCGATCTTTAAAAGAATCGGACAGTTAATACGAATTTATAATATATGATTACAAGTTTGGAGTCTTATTATTAAATGTTTTAATACAATAATTATACAAGAAATTCTAAAAAAGATTCAATCAAAATGCGGTGTTTTTTTTTTTTTTTTTTTTTTGGGGGGGGGTAGACTTTTTTTTAAAAAAATTATAGTTGAACGTGTCCTATCACAGAACACAGGATATGCTTTTACTCGACCGTGACGAATTATAACCTTCACAAGTAGCGTTCCTCTAAATTGTTCAGGTTGACCTCAAAGTAAAATCCTACCTCTCTTTCCCCTTTTCGCAGTGTTAATTTAATTTTCTCATGCGAATTGATGGGCAGGAACTAAATTTTCTCTTGGGAAACAACTTAAGTAAGAAAACGCTTCGAAACTGAAAATGTTTTGCCTTATTAAGTCTCTTTTGCTTCCTATCTTAACTGTTCGAGGTCCGTCGCCAATAGCTCTCGTGTTGCTTTTAGTGCGACGTTAATAAAACTAACCAAAACAAACCTAACTGTTGGAAATGCATTTATATTGTCCAATTATTGAGGCTCTTTTTTTTTTAACATGTGTAATTATCCCCGAAACTGTTGCTTCATTTCTAACATTGAGATCCATTCTCAAATGAAAATCAAAGAAAATATAAATTAATGAAAACACTATTGCTATCAATTAAGTTTTCAAAGAATTAATTAAGAAATATAAAACACAACTATAACTAAGATTTTTTTTTTTTTTTTTGGGGGGGGGATGCAGCTAGGCTATTTTTTATCATATTAATACAGTAATTTAATTTTAAAATTAAGAGAGGAGTGAGAATGGAAAATACGAGTGGGCAAAATACGAATTTTTTCTATCTAAATGGATTTTTTTTTTTTTTTTTTTTTTTTTATGCATGCATTGAAAAGTAACACAGTAAATAATCGAATTTCTGTATTTGCAGGGGGGAACGAATAGAAATTACATCTGAAAGCAAATAATAAAGTTTTTAAAAAATTACTGAAAAATATACTATGTTCAGTTTAGTAGTAGTTTAATGGATAAGATAATACTTCCAAGGGAAATAAATGGGTTTTTTTTTATATACAAACACAAAAAAGTTTCTTAGTTTTCAATAATCATTATATATATATATATATATATATATATATATGCCAGCTCGTCTGGGACTCATTTTATTTCGATACATCGAAATTTTTACTAGGAAATCCAAGAAATTATATTGCCTAATTTACATTTATAATATTAAGTATAATAAAGAAAATTAAATATGAATATTTTATCAAAATTTTACTTGATATTTTATCAACACAGATTAATTATACATAAAATTTAACTAAAGCTCATTTTGTTTCTGTATAACATTTCACCGAAACTTAGTGTAATTAGTTAAAAATCATACTTCAAACAACAGTACTTCTAAGTAAAAATTAATTATTCTTGTTGTAATTCCACTTCTATTCAAAACTAAAGCGTATATAATTTGTAACCGTTCTTTAACGGTTTTATGGGGGCAAACGCTTATAATTGTCAGAATTATTTCTGAGAGTTACAGTACCTTGTGTTTGACACATGACAATATTTAACGTGTACTGAGTTTTAATGCAGTCAGTACTCCTCGTAGTATTCGTACAGAAAAATATTTCTAGGGGAATCCAAATCTTTCCCGATTGTGAAGTTTTGACTTTTGTCGGACAGAACTGCCTTGTTTGTGAAGTTACTAGAGAGGACCCAAAATATCTTAAAGATTTAGGGTACTCTCTGGGACCGATTCCCTTGGCTGTTTCAAACCTGAAAGCGAGTCGAGAGAGGTTCACTGAAGAGAAATTTCTCCTGGGACCACACCCACCCCATTACTCTTTAAGTGCAGCGGAGGAAGAAAGAAAATAATAAGTAGAGGAAAATGCGAAGACCAAAATCGGCTATTTTTTTATCAATATGTATACATATTAGGTTTCTTTACAAAATTTATAGATCTCCTTGAGCAAAACAAATGCAACTACTTATACACATGCAGAGAAGTAAGCCAACGAAAGTCGTCTCCTAAATTGAAAGTACAACTAATGAAACATTTAGTCCTATGATTCGAGTGAATTATTTTAATTTTTAGCTAATGCAGTTGTTAGAATATTTCAACATGAATCACATCGAACTTTCTTTTTTTCCTTTTATGTTCGCATTTCAGCTTTCTCCTTGAAACACAAATATAATTAATTATTTAATTATGGTATATAAAGAAATTATTTTATGGTGGTTTCCGTATACAACCCTAAGATGAATATTTAAGAAAATAAACAAATAAAAAATTATTATCATAGTGAAATAATTAAAATAGAGCTTAATCACGGCGAAATAAATATGTTAATAATTAGAGAAAGTTTTCTTCCCTTTTATTATTTACATAATGATTGATTATTGTTGGTTTGATATACGTTTTTTTTTTTTTTTAATTACTAAAGGTTAGGAAAAGTAAATTTTTTCTTTTTTCAAGAAGTCACAATAAACGTTTAGGACAAAGCAAAAAAAAAAAAAAAAAAAAACCAGTACTTTTTTCAAATACTTTTTGAATTGAAAATATTCTACCGTTGGAAAGTAGGCCAAATCAAAATTGCTTTTACTTGTACAACAGTGAGAAACAAAATCTGAAACACTTTCATTCAGTGTTTCGAGGGGAGGGATTACGAATAGGGGGATATTGAATGCCTCTCACTAATAATAAATTGGGTGATTTCTAAAACATACGTACCGTTCTCAGATGAAATGTGGACGCTGTTATACACTTTCACAACCTCGTCTTAAGAATTTCCGGAGCTACACTAATTCTGAAAGGAGCGGGTAATGCTTCAAATGGCTTTTTCTTTTGCCGGTTGGACGAATGACTAGCCAATCGGAAGCTGGATTACTCTCCACCCTCTCCCCTTCTAAGAAGATCCCTTATTTCCCTCTCGTTCAGTATCTTTTCCCACCGCTGTTGAGGAATTTGTGTTTACAAAGGCGGTGTCTTTCGATGGCGACTCTGTAACGAGTCTCATCTAAATAATTATGACGCTGAATCGGGAGGCACGTTTCCTGAACGTTTAAATGCTTGAATTTCACTTTTTAAAACTCAATTTATTGATCATGAATTTCATTCACCAACCTTGAATTAATAAAGTATCTCGTTATTTTTTTAAAAATGTTTATTCTTTTTTAAAAAAAAAGGGAGGGGGTGGGAGATAGGTCAAGTAGATTGAACTCGATAATAGTTGCAGAATGCCCTTTTCGATTTCTCTTTATTGAATAATCGTAATCACTAAATTTAAAATTTTGCTTTCAAGTTATACAAGAAAAATATTACATAGTTAAAGAATCACTGAAAAACTTAGACGATCGAAGAAAATATGCATTAGAAAAAGAGAAAAAAATCTCATGAAACTGTCATTTTCAATTATATGAAAAATTCCTTTATTTTTTTAACACATTGAAAATTAAATCTATTTTCAACGTGTTTCTTCAATATTGACTTGATTTTAGTAGACTTATTCACAGAGTTTCTTCCATTTTTTTTTTAATGAAAATCCTCATCTGCCTGGTAAACGATTCATAAGGAATCGAATTCATTCAATTCTATTTATTTGTGAAACACCTTTTTAATATAATAGTCCTTTTTTTTTAATCATTATGTGTTTTATATTGCAGATATATGTTCTGTACTATACCTAAGTGCTTATTAACTATGTTTTATAAAATTTATTTTTATTTCTTACATTTTATATCACACAAACGTTTTTTATACACTCTTATATACAAGTACGTTAGAGAAATCAAATTATTTGTTAAAAAAAATGTTACAAATATTTTTGAGTGTCAAAAAATAGAAAAATACTTTTGCAACTCAAAATCCATTTTTGTAACTGCGTCACACATTGGCGAAAAATCGTTCTCCCGACATGTAACTACACTGAAAGCTTCTAATACAGGAAACATAAACTTTCTTTGAAAAGCTATGACATGTCTTGAAACCGTCATCTACAATTTTTTTTTAAGAAAGCAGCCTATTAAGAATTATGAATCACATTTCAATTATAAAGAAAATATTTCTAGAGCCTTAAGGATACCATTTCATCGTAGTAAAGATTCGTGATCTTCACACAGTATAGTCGGCAACTACGCAGTGGGTGACCTAGAAAAGGACTTTACAGCTCTTCCATATTTTGTTTTCAGTCTTATTGGTGAGCATTTTTATTTCTAAATGTTTTGCATTTTTAGAAGTAACTTATAGCTGTTATACTGCAATTTAAACTTTTTTTTTAAATGATACATGGAAAAAAAAAAGACTAATGGGGCACATCATTTAATGTAACTCAGAATACAATCTCTCAACTTTTTATATAGGTTATCAAAATCTCCTTATCATAACAATTTAAATATCGTAACAAAAGAAATGTACTTTCTTTTTGTTTAGTACTTTTTTCCTATTTTCTTAATATTAAAACATATTCACTCAACTCCTTCAATTCATTATTTTATCGGATATCATTCTAAGACGACTTTTCAGCTTTCAAATACTAGCATTTATTCTTCAATTAAGTGGATGTACTGTTCATAACTATCCTGTTATAGACAATTTTCATCACATTATTTTATAATATAACAGTAATCTTACTACAGTACTTTCTTCAAGAAAGGTTAATACTAGTGTAATGTAGGGCTTGCAATTTGACTAATGACCACCCAGAGATTCTAGTCCAAGATGTGTCCATTGCTATTTGGTCTAGGTACAATAAGAAAGCGATTTTGCGAGTGCGTGTGTATGTGTTCGAGCAGACTAATTATCCAATGCAATAATTACCCTTAGAGGGCATGGAACCTGGTCTTCTCAATGCTGATTTTTTATATTCAGATTGATCCCAGAGCCCACTACGGGACACATTAAGATTTCTAGCAGCATCTACTTGTGATAACCCCATCCATCCGATTGCCCGTCATTTGAATGAATCGACGTCTCCTAGACATGGTCAACAGTACCTTATTACCAACAATTGAAGATCACCAAGAATAAGAAAAGTCCACACAAATTACAAAAATTGGTTACTCACAATTTTCTCCAATTACTGTAAATGTCAAGTTCTTCAAAAAAACAGTGGTACGTATAATTGTTTAACAAGTTTTTATATTAAAGTTATTTATTATCATTCATATAAACCATATTTTTTAAACTGTATATATATCCTCATCACTCTTTTAATGGTGCACATAAAAAACCGATTGAACCTTAATTTTTGGAGGCCATAGTAAGAAATTGAAATTTCCTTATTGTTAAAAGTGAAGCAATATAAGAATTGAAAAGTATTTAAACACCATTTGCATAAACATACGAACCTATGTTTAAGTTCTTTTAGATAATTTTGGGACAGAGATCGATACATTGAATAGATAATTTAAGTACGTTTTTTAATTAGTGTTCTTCGGCAAGATAATTTTCAATGAAACAAAGACTAGATCTATTGGTTTTCTATTAGTATAAATGATTTAGTATTTTAAATCACATAACTCAGAATTAAAATAAATTTAAATAACAATAAAAAAAATGAGCGATCATTTAATTATAACTAATTTTCTTACAACTTCTTTGAACAAATTTCATTTACAAATACCTCTTAAAATATTTAACGATGAATTCTTCACCTTAAATTAAAAGGTCCTGAATAATGCTTGACTATTGCTGGTTTAAATTGTGTACTCCATAAAGACAACTACCCATGAAAGTATACTGTTCTAAACATGTAACGAATTTAGTATATTTACAATAATACTAGGCAACTGTGTTAAGAATTCGTTTTCTAGAAAGCCGAGAATGAAAAAAAAAAAATTGCGATTACTTATTTAATAGATCCAAACAACGTTTTGTTGTAAATATGTAATTACTTCTAGCCTTGAACAGATTGCCATTTATTTATCTATTTGTTTTTTTAGTTAAGCTTCAAAGAACAATTTTGAAAAGTTTTTCGTAATGAAAAAATAAACTAATTTAATCCGTTAGGTGCGTCCTAATGATATGCCCCAAGAAACGTTCCATTATTTTTGTATATTGAGCAGTGGGGAATCTATATACATTAAAATTTGATACCAATTCTAGAAAGGTAAAATGTAATACAGAATAAAAATTACTGGAATTATAGTTATTAACACATGGATCAATAAGTTCCGAGACTAACCCAGAGATGGCGCTCGTAGTAAACCAGTAACCAGGTCTTTCTAGAGTACTAACCTTTGCTTGAAACGTGTCAAAATTTTAAGTCGATCGGACCAGAAACAGCTGAGTTATCGAGGTTGGAGTAAAGTCGTTTTGTAGTTTTTTTAAAAAATGGAAAAAACCGAGTTTCGTGTTCTGATAAAACATTGTTTTTTAATGGGTAAAAACACCGTGCAAGCGAAACAATGGATTGAAAAATGTTACCCGGACTCTTGTCCATCAAAAGCAACGATTTGTCGGTGGTTTGTCGAGTTTAAACGTGGTCGTACCGACACAAATGACGCGGAACGCTCGGGTAGACCTGTGGAAGCCGTTACACCGGAAAATGTGAGTGAAGTGACAAAAATTATAATGAAAGATCGGAAAGTGAAGCTCTGTGAGATTGCTGAGATGACACAGATATCATATGGAAGTGTATTTACTATCCTTCATGAAAAATTGAGCATGAAAAAGGTTTTTTCCAAGTGGGTGCCGCGATTGCTTTCGATGGAACAAAAACAGCAACGAGTCGATGATTCAGAAAGCTGTTTATCGCTATTTACTCGCAACAAAAAAGATTTCTTGCGTCGTTACGTGACCATGGACGAAACATGGATACATCACTACACTCCAGAGTCGAAGCGGCAGTCATCTGAGTGGCGCACAGCTGGCGAAAGCCGTCCGAAAACGCAGCAGTCAGCTGGCAAAGTCATGGCGTCAGTTTTTTGGGATACGCATGGCGTGATTTTCATTGACTACCTCGAAAAAGGTAAATCGATCAACAGTGATTATTATATTGACTTGCTGGTGCGTTTGAAGGAGGAAATCGCAAAAAAACGACCGCACAGTCTCGGGACTTATTGATCCATGTGTTATTTAAAAACATTTCTAATTTTATAAAACTACTCTATAAAAAGGTGGTTGTATCTACCGATAGACTAAAAGGTCTCTGAAAGCTGAGTACGAAACCAACTTGAACACTGACAAATTATTAAGTGAACTGCTGCATCATAAGTGTTCATTATTTTAATCTAAAGTTACCTGAGAACATCTTTTCATCTAGAAGTCACAAATGTTAAAGAATAAGTTCTGCAACCAAAAAACTGCATAGGATGATTTTTACTATTTTTTATATAGATTTTAACTTACTATAATCGGAAATATATTAAAATAATCTATTACATCATTTTTTGTTTGTTTGTTAAACTCAAGTTTTTAGTTTCATTTAGCGAGAAATTTCTATTTAACTTATTAAACAAGCTAGTTTGAGCATGTTTCGATGTGTTCTCTGAGGTACTAGGGTTAAGTATAAATAAATCTACGATCAGAAAAGATCATGTTTCGCAAGCTAAATCGCTTTAGTGTCTAGTGTCTCACTTTCTATGTAAAACCAGATTTAGTTTACATCCAGCGTTTAAACGTTACTGTGCTTGGGTTTTTATTCCTGGATTATGTCTCTACAAGAGGTTATGTTATTTTTCTGAACAACATTTACTTTATTTGTGGTGAATACACGATAAAAAAGTCAACAGAATCAAAGCGATATTTTGCTTACTTCAAATTGTAACTTGGGGATCAAGACAAAGCATGGACTTCACGTAAGGTAAGCAGAAAATGCAAAGAAGATCTTCGTTTGTGATATAAGGACAAGAAAATTTCCTTTCGTTTTATATTCTTATGATATAATTAGTGATACCCAAGCACGACAACACAATTCTCTGCAAATACGCAGACGATACAGCAATACTTGCAAAACACAGAAATATCAAAGTAATAGCACATCACATCAACAGACACATATCAAGTTTAGAAGACTGGTTCTCCAAATGGAAAATAGCACTGAACGTTTCAAAAACGAAGGCCGTCTTCTTTACAAGATCACACAGTACCCTCACACCACAGATTTAAATTCACAATCTCAAAAAGCCAAATATCTTGGCATCGTTCTGGATAATAAACTCACTTTCAAACAACACATTACACAACTCCAAGGAAAATTCCGATTTGCCGCGAATAAATTAATCCCACTAATTTGTTGGAGTTCTACATTGCCTATCAAATACAAGTTGCTTGTCTATGCACTGTACCTGCGACCCATCATCACCTACGCTTGTCCAATCTGGAACCACGCCACTCAAGGCCATCAAAACAAAATAGAAATTCTTCAAAACAATATCTTAAGAATGATCGCACGAGCTAGATGGTTCGTGCGAAACGAAGACATCCGTGACTCACTAAATTTCCCTAAACTCCAAAATTATAATATCCTAATAAACCACCCAAAACCCTCAATTCAACAAATAAATAATTATACTAGAAATTATAGAACTTTAACAAGCCTAGACTGAAATCCTTATATACTACTTTATTCATCAAAATCCTCAACCAATAGGAAAGCTCCCTCTGCCTCACTGAGGTAAGAGGAACGTTTCCCCTGATCATGACAGCAAAAATCTAAGGACTTGAATAGCTGCTCCCTGACTGGACAAGCGCCATCACCATAGCCTCAACCACCTCCAGCTCATTGCTCACTCACCAGAGTTAACTTATGAACTTTTCTTTTATTTTAATGCAATTTTTTAAAATTAAATTTTATCTTAATTATTCACTAAACTTTCACCTCCACTTATTTATCTTCAATTCATAGTATCCTTTTAACTTTACATTATTTTAACTGTGCAAGCATCCATATTTAAAAGGGGTATAGAAATAGTTTATAATAAGGTTCAACTCTGATGGGAGATAAAGACCCAATTCGGGTTAGGTGCTCCAATATCACCTTCAATATGAACAGAAAAAACACTCTATCGATTGTCATTTCTGTTCGGTTGACGTAAAAGGATTTAACGCGAAAAATAGGGAGAAATATCTGATCCTAACCTTGACTCAGCTATTCGTCCAGTATCCCATTGCCATGAAATACCAGTATTACTTCCCCAGGACGAATCTAGCTCATATTTTTCTGTTGACGAGGGACCTCACTCTTTTCTCAGAGTGAACTCAATGATCTAATTAGAGATTTGGGCATTTCTAAAGATGCAACGAAATGGTTAGGATTTAGGTTAAAAATATAACCGGCTATCACGTGGGGCCTTAATTTCGTGGTACAAGCATAGAGAGAAAGAATTTACTCAGTTTTTCTCCACAGAGGAAAATCTAGTTTTATTGCAGTGATTTTCAAAAGCTTGTTAAGTTCTTTGTAGAATATGATTCATCCGAGTGACGTCTATTCATTGATTCATCCAAAAGCGGCCTTGCCGCATAATGGAAATACATTTTTCTGTGGGACACTCGTTGTATATAGAAGAAAACTATGATGATCTGGCTATAATTCTTGTGAAAATCAGATATCAATAGCATCAATGGAGGGTTTATGGAGACTTCAAAATATTAACCATGATGTTGGGCCACCAGGCAGCTTAAACAAAATATCCCCTGCTATCAATGCTTGTGGTACAATAGCTGAATACTGTTGGATGCTAAAGCGAAAAAACAAAATTGGAAAACGAAAGCGTATTCTGAGAAGCATCAAAGAGAAGAAAAGGCTTCACCTGAAAAAGGAAAGAACGTAAATTTGTGATTATGCATCAAAATTTTTTTTTTTTTTTTTTGATTAAATATAAGAATTAAAATGTTTAGTTGATTGTAATAAAACAGTAATGTTTTTTTAAATTATTGTATGTGTTTATTTATTTATTTTTTGTTTTTCTGCAAACCTATCTTACTTTCCTAATAAAAAAATCTGCACTTGACGGGCAGGGGGAATGGAGGACTTTTTTTTTTATTATTATTAAGTGTTCTTTGAAACATATAATTCAGCTGTATGGGATATTAAAAATATCCCATACAGCAGAATGTTTTTTTCAGGCCGGTGTAATCAATTGTTTGACAGCGTTCTTAGAGTTTTGAAATGTTTATTAAATACGCAGTCTTTTCCTTAATGCAAAATGAATAATTAATATTCTATATTAACGTATAGGAGATTAAATATTCGATCACATTTTTTACATCGAAAAATTGAATCGGAAAAATTGTCATTCCATCTTCAGGTCCGAATCTAGAGTAGGTAATGGTGGACGCATTTGTGACATCTCCTGCATCGTTACTTAGGATCTGAGACATCGGAACTCAATGAATGTACATACAAGAAAGAGTTAGTTAAGAAAAATCAAAATAGTTTCTTTCGTATAATGACAACAATTGTTATGAGTGTCGATAGATTGCTAACTCATGACCGGAACCCAAGATTATAACTGAAATTTCAACTTATCTCAATAACAACAAAATTGGATCTCAGTCGAGATTTATACTTATAATTTGAGTCTGTGTAAAATATCAGCTTTCCAATGATCACGTAACCACCAATACCATGCGCTCTCTTAAATTACTAACCTTCCATCTTCTGAAATGTTGGTTTATATAAGACACAGTTTATGCACAAGGCGAGGTTCTTATATCAAATAATGCCATAATGTAACCAGAAAAATTAGTTGAAGGGAAAAAAAGCGCGAGTATTAAAACAGTTTTATTTTCTCTATCGCTGTTCAGACAAATCATGATATTTGAAAGACTTCTACCGTTGAAAATTATGTATCTTTGCTTTTTCGAATTTAAGACATCATTTACCTTTTTAAAAAACTAATTTTCAATCTTCCAAATGCTCCAAAGGAATCAGAATCTGTTTGTTAATTTTGTTTTCTAATTTAAATGAAAAATACTTATGTTTAGTTATAACATAGGGGGAAACCCTCCGATAAACCAAAAAAAAAAAAAAAAAAGTTGAATTTTGTTATGGTAATACTGTTTTATGTTAGATAGCTATTCTGTTAAATTCAACTGCAGTAGATATTCTTTGAATTACTTATAATTCCGAGATAATATGCGTAAATCATAAAGCTTTCTCCAATATTTAACATTTGTCACAATTCACAAGTTGCTATAATTTCATTTCAAAAAGTAACTGTAAATGTTCGTAAAATAAGCATTATTTGCCAAGAGTACGTTCAACAGAAAAAATATTCAGGTGCCATCTGTTGTAGATAGTCCGAAGCACGTCAATAATTAATAAAAATTCATTTGAAACCTTAAAAAATTGATTAAAAACGATATAAAACTATATTCTGGATACGCTATTCGATAGTATACTTCTAATTTGTTCAATTCTATTTAAATCAATGCATTTTTTCTTGTAGAGAATATGTTCGAACGTTTCGTCTTCTATACTTTAACATAGAAAATTGAATATTCATTTTACATTAAGGCAAAAAATTGCATAATTTTTTTAAAAAAAATCAAAATTCTAGGAATTGTAATTAATAAATAATTATATTTTTTATATCCATAATAATTTATATTAGTACTGAAGCATTTCTTCTACCTGGAAATGTGTTCGAACTTTGAGCCCTATTCTTTAACATTAGCCGAAAACAGCCTTAATATTGAACTTCGCCGAAAATAAGAACTCAAAATTTTCTTAATTTTTTTCTTTAAGAATCAATGCAAATTACCATTTTATGAAACAAAATGTGAAATTTCAATCTAATCATTATAATAAACTGAATTAATTTTTTTACACAAACGTATAAGAGTTATTTTTAAAGTGAATTTAAAAATGAAATAAACTTCACTTTAAAGTGAATTTTTAAAATGAAGTTTATTTTTCAAAGTGAATTACGCATCTAATAAAATTTAAACTTAGAATAATTATTAACACAATATTGTTTCTTAAACTGAATTTAAATGTTTCGCTGGCACAAATTTTTTCAATAACTTGAGATAAAATTTCAATTATATTGCAACGCGTTCGCTTGTTCACTGAAAATCACTGCCTTGGTATGATGCAAAACACGAAAACAATGTTTCAATCAACTCTAATTTTTTCTTTGAGGGCATTAATGTATGAAGAAGAACGAAAAACAAATTAACGCTGTTTGCTAGAAAATAAAATAAAATTCCGACTTTCTAAATCAACGTCAATTGAGCATTTAAATAAATTTAAATATTTATTACAATTATACTTGTAATATGTTCCGAAGCTATACTTTACTGTGAAATATTTGCAAAAGTATTTGTTTGACATTAATTTGTCATTGTAATCAATCAGCTTAATGTAATTATTATTATAATTATTGCGCACAACTTGAAAGATTTAAAATCGAAATGAATTTTTACTAATCAAAATATATTAACAAAAGATTACTGTAGATGAGTCAATATTTATTAATTTCAGTCTTTTCTTTCCACAATCTTCAAAATTGTTTTAAATTTTCCATGAAGAAAACTGAAGAGATTCTTTTGGAAAAACTTGATTGTAAGCCATTGTGAAATTGACTTGATTGTAAAATTAATAAGCCATTAAAAAGATGGTAAAACATGTAATGAAATTTCATTATTAGATTGTAGATTTCTCTTTCAATTATACACACAGCTACATGGTATAATATTGATATTTTCGCAGTGAAAAGAAAATGCCACTAATTTTAAAACAGAGCAAACTGTTTACCCCACACAGCGCCTTTTAATTGCAGCTAAGTGTGAAAAATTTTACAAGTTTTAGAGTTGAGAATTTATTGAAGTAGATAAAAAAAAAAATGGTTAGAATAAGTAATGGCTAGAACATATATAACATAGAAAAAAAAATGACTAGACTGGCTGGAAATAATATACAACGATGAAAGAAAACTAAAAGAGAGTTTTAGTTAAGAAAAAAAATAAATAAAAATAAAACAAATTCTTAACAAATGAATATGCAAATTCATAATATAATATTCATTTATTATGAATTTGCTCTAAAACAAATTCTTAATAAATTAATATTAAGCCTTTAAAAAGAAATAATTACTTTATGATCAAAATTAACTGTTTTAAAGTATTGAAAAAAAAATTTAAGGTGTGCTGAGGTTTTTTTTTTTTTTTTGTTTCAAAACCGTTACTGACCTCTATTATATTAACCTAAATTATAATTTAAGATATTGCGGAATCAGGTAAAAGTTTTTTTAAAAAAAGAAAAATAACTTTCCTGAGCATCAAATAAAACCATTCAATTTTCACTTTGATAACTTGGAAAATTACATATAATATATATATGTATACATAATGCGTCTAGATTTCTTTAAAGCACTTAAAAAGAAACAGCAAGATTACATGAAGCTTTTGGGGGAAAAGGAACAAGAACCTCAACAGTTTCCAACAAATCAGAATTGCATTACTTGGCAATGTTGAAGTATTCATTAAAAGTTTCATGCAAATTTTATACAAAACTACATACATTTTTACTTTTTATGTTTATTTCATGATACCTATTTAATGAAGGAAAAAATTTTCAATTTTTTATGTACATCAATAATAATTGCTTATTCTTCCTCTTTCGAAAAACAGGTATAAATAAGGCATATGTTTGAAAACTTATTTTCATACTAACATATCTAATTAACCAAATTATTAAACTTCAACACTTTCCTAATACATGGAAAACCTCAATAATATTTCCTATACCCAAACCGGCGAAAAATCCCCGCCTACCTGATAGCTTTCGACCAATAGCATTACTTTCTTCCCTCAGCAAACTAACTGAATCTATACTCCTCAAAAGAATTAACGATCACATAGATAACACGAATATACGTAATCCTAACCAATATGGCTTCACGAAACACCTCTCACCCACTAATCAAACTAACCGAGCACATTTCGTCCGGATTAGAAAAAAGTAAATCAACAGGCGCGGTCTTCCTCGATATTCAAAAAGCCTTTGACCGCGTCTGGATAGAAGGCCTAACATACAACTCATAAACTATAATTTTCCAGCACCACTCATAAATATAATTTATTCATACCTCACAAACAGAAATTACCAAGTTAAAATAAACAACACGCTCTCAAACCCACACAACACCAATTATGGTGTAGTTCAGGGATCTTTGATCGGGCCGATCCTATATAATTTGTACTTAAACGACATCCCTGACTACAACCTCACTAAAATCAACATGTACGCAGATGACACAGCAATTCTAGCCAAATACAAAAACATAAAAACAATTACATACGCACTTAACAAACACTTAAATATTTTAGAAAAATACTACAATGACTGGAAAATAAAGATCAATGTCGAAAAATCGGCAGCGGTCTTGTTTTCCAGAAAAAGAAATATAAACACTTCACCACCCACTTTCTACGACACACAAATCCCGTGGTCTCAGAAAACTAAGTATCTAGGTGTTATTCTAGACAAATCACTAACTTGGAAACAACACATTACATACTCGTGAGAAAAATTCCGGAAAGCCAAATGTAGTATCTACCCCTTAATTTGCCGGGATTCAGAAATGACTTTATAAAACAAGCTGCTTCTGCACACAGCCGTTCTAAGACCAATCTTAACATATGCAGGTCCTATCTGAGCGTATGCGGCAAAATCAAACATTAATGTACTTGAATCAACACAAAGCTCAACACTCAGAATGATAACAAAAACCAGATGGTTTGTAAGAAACAACGACATTTTAAAAGCCACCAAAATACCAACCTTTAGAAAATTTGTACAAAAACTAACCAAAAAATTCTTTAGCACACTTAACTAATAACACTAACATGATCAATCTAGAAAATTACACACCGAGAGAAAACACCAAAAGACCCCGCACCGTATTACTAGACCCTATAACCCTCCTTAATTTTTATCCACTTAATAACTAAATTCATTTAATCATCCTATCTAGTACACTCTTCAGCCGTATACGCCCACTCTCACAGTTACACCCACATTACAATCACAGCAGTCAGGGACAGCCAATAGAACAGCTCCCCTCCAAGATCCATCAACCAATAGGAATCCAGCTTATCAGCGCCCTCTCTGACCGAAACCTATACCTCCAAGTTGCAAACTTTATCAGACTTCTACGACAGCCAATCACAGACCTTCCTTTGACAACATCACTCAGAAAGCCTTAAAACAACTCTATTTCAAAGTTAAATGCTATATTATACCGACCCGAGCCTAAAGGCCGCTCCGCGGCCTATGTGCTCGATACAACATCCAGCGTTAACCTAAAGAGGCTTTCTCTAGGACTACGGCCTATCTTAGAAATGATCGTTTATAGCCTTTGGGAAGAAATATTTTTAAATTTTAATAATAAAATGAGTTCAAACATGAACAAGATAAAAATTTCATCTCATTATATTGAAACTTTTTTTTCTAAATACATTACTTGTATAATAATAATATATTTTCCACACACACACACAACTACATATTAAAGCCATAATAATGAAAGAATTGAATTATACACATTTATATTGAAAACTTTTTGGAAAGGCTGGGGAAGAAGCTTATAAATAAAATTTTCTCATAAAGACCAACAATTCTTTCCAAATTACTTTATACTTTAAGTATACGATTTTTGGAATGATGAAGAGTTATTCAATAAAATTTAAGAAAGCTTAATTTCATGGAATAATTACGATTAATATAGCATATAATTCTAACGTAATAGATGTCCATTCTCTCAATTAGAATAACATTTGAATATACAATTAGCTTAATTTTAAAACGATAAATTAATATATGCAGACAAATTTTCTACTATAAAATTATTTTTCATTAAATATACTTACGCAAATTATTAAATAACTATCATTATACAGATAGCTTTTATAAATTAAATTTGGACAACTTCGAAAATCACTTACTGCAACATTTCTGTTAATGGATGCCTGGTAATAAATATCGCTATTCCTGAAACACTCCATATTTTTTATGTTACCCTTTTATTCACCATAATTTCTTCGGGTTTATTTTGCTATTATCATTAACATTTCCCTCATAAAAATAAATGAAACGCACAGCTTTAATATTTAGCACTTTAAATAGTCCTACCTTCCTGTAAAATTTGTTTTTATAGAAAGAAGATAAACGATTTAGATTTCTTTAGCCTTAACAAAAATGGATAGATCTCTTCCTTTCTTTTGGGGCGGCCCCCCAAAAAAAAGACAATATATCTTAAGGTGTATGCATATATATATATATATATTGTTAGATATTAGTTTTTAGTCTATTTAATAGATGGCGCCACATGTACTAAAGTTCTTGTTTATATTATGTAAACTTGTAGAAGGACGCCATATCCATTCATGTTCTCACCGACACTTACTCACTATATACGAAGAAAAAGCACCCATCATGGGTGCTGGTACTCATCAAACGTATTCCACGTCGTCCGATGTAGTACGTGAAGCATCACGTAACCTATGCTACTAAAATAAAGAATATCTTAAATGCATACTGTGGTCCTGTACATTATATTATATGGTGTCAGACGATAAGAATCCACGTATTATCTTCAGAATTCTTTCAATTTAATAATTTAGAGACTTGAAAATAGTTCTAAAAATGGCAAACAATTTGCCAACGATTCCAGCATTTGAACCGGGAACGAATCCGTCGGAATCCTGGAGGCATTGGAAAGAAGATTTTGAAGACTATTTGGAAGCCCTTCGATATAGTGATGCGCCAGAGAAAACAAAAACTGCACTATTCCGTCATTTATGTGGAGAAGAATTGAAAAACCAGCTACGAGCCTTCGACCTTAAGCCTAACGATGGTTGTGAGGGTGTGACTCTGCAACAAGTGCTTCAGGGATTTGATAAATATTTTCTGGACTATCAAAACGAAATTTTTGCTTCTTTTAAGTTCTTGGAAATAAAACAGGAACAAGGAGAAAAATTTACGGACTATTATTCTAGGCTTCGTAATGCTGTTGTTGAATGCAATTATGGCGAATCGCAGGACCGCATGCTACGTGATAAAATCATTCAAGGACTGTTAGATAAAGCGCTTCAGGAAAGATTAATCAGAGAAACCAGTAAAAAGGCCAAAACACTACAGGAAGTAGTTAGTGAATGCAAAACCGCTGAGAACAGTAAGGTACAAGCATCAGTTATGAATGAAAAACTTTCAGTGAATGCTTTAAAGAATTTTAGAAATTATCGGAATCAAAGCAAGAATAATCAGAAAAATGAGGTTAATTGCAAACAATGTGGGAAAATTCATGAGAAGAAGAAATGTCCTGCATACGGTACAAAATGCCGAAATTGTGATGGAAGAAATCACTGGGCAAAAATGTGCAGAACTCAAAGAAATAAACAGAAAAACGTGGCTGCTCGAAGAGTGAATGCTATTGAAGAAAACTGTGAGAATTCTGAGACTATTTACATTGGGGAACTGAAGTCAGTTAATGAACTGGACATGAAAGAAACCAACTGTGTGTGGTATGAGAAAATTTATGTAAATAAAAATCCTGTAATGTTTAAACTGGATACTGGATCTCAAGTGAATGTAATTCCCAAGTCAGAACTCTTAAAATGGGAAGAAAAGCCAGCAGTAAGAAAATGCAAAACTGCTGTGCTTGACTACAGTGATAACAGAGTTCCAATTCTAGGTGAGTGCTACCTCAACTGTCAAACTAAAAAGTATAGAAAAACTTATAAATTTTTAGTAACAAGCTTAAATTCATGTCCAATTTTAGGCCTTGAAGCCTGTAGAGAATTAGGGCTGATTCAGAGATTGAATATGATCTATAAAAGCCCTATTGAAACTCCAGAATTAATTTTGAAAGAATTTGCTGATGTTTTTACGGGAACAGGAAGACTTAATAGAATTGTAAAAATTAAATTAAAAGAAAACTCTGTTCCTCATGTAGCAGCCCCTCGAAAAGTGCCTCTTGCTATACATAACAAAGTTAAAGAAGAACTAAATAATATGGTAGAAGCAGGCATAATAAGCAAAGTTGAAGAGCCAACTGAGTGGGTGAGCAACATGGTTGTAATCGACTCACCTAAGAAATTAAGGATTTGTCTTGATCCCAGGCCACTGAATGAAGCTATTCAAAGACCTCATTACCCAATCCCTACTGCAGATGCACTTGTTACAAAGCTGCAAGGTGGTAAAGTGTTTACTATTCTAGACGCAAAAAATGGGTTTTGGCAGTTACCATTAGATGAAAAATCTTCATATCTAACCACATTTTGAACACCTTGGGGGCGGTACAGATTTTTAGTATTGCCGTTTGGTCTGAACTCTGCTCCTGAAGAATTTCAAAAGGCAATGGATGAAATTTATGAAGAAGATGAAGATATAAATCCTTACTTTGATGATATTGCACTGGGTTCATCTACAGTGGAAGAGCACTGCAGATTATTACGTCGAACACTCTTGAAAGCAAGAAAGGCCAATTTAAAATTTAATGAATTGAAAACGCAGCTGTCACAAACTTCAGTTAATTATCTGGGTCATGTTTTGTCAGATGAAGGAATTAAACCAGATCCCAAGAAAATTAGAGCCATTGAACAGTTTGCTACACCAAACTGCAAAGAAGATTTGCAAAGATTTCTAGGTATGGTAACATATCTAGCAAAATTTACACCACATCTATCAAATTTAACGCATAATATAAGGCAGCTTCTAAAAAAAGATTCTGTGTGGATCTGGGATGCAAACACAGAGAGGGATTTTGAGCTGATAAAACAAGCCATAATGAAATCTCCCTGTTTGAAATATTTTGACAAAAACAAAGAAGTAACTGTTTCTGTTGACGCTAGTAAAAATGGACTGGGAGCTGTGCTTCTTCAAGAAAGTCAGCCAGTAGCCTATGGATCTGTATCATTAACACAGACACAACAACGTTATGCTCAAATTGAAAAGGAGCTAATGGCTGTGATATATGGGTTGGAGCATTTCAACTATTATACTTATGGAAGGATTGTCACAGTACAGACAGATCACAAGCCAATACTGGGCCTTAGTAAGAAACCATATGATACAATATCTCCTCGTCTTCAACGTATGTTACTTCGACTCAATAAATATAATATTCAGTTGGAATATGTTCCAGGAAAGAACCTAGTTATAGCAGATGCCCTATCAAGAGCACAATCAACCACTGATAAATTTGATGAAGTTCTAGGCCAGGAGGCAACTGTAAGAATAAATCTGTTAACACAAGCTTCACCAACTAAGTGGGAGGAAATAGCAAAAATGACAACAGATGATCCTGAAATGCAAGATGTGTTGTTTCACATTAATAATGGATGGCCAGAGAAAAGGAAAACCAAAATAGCTGCGCAACCTTATTGGCATTGCAAAGAGGAGTTATATTCCACAAAAGAAAGAATTATTTGCAGAGGACAGCGATTAGTAGTACCAGTAAAATATAGAAAAGAAATATTGAAACTATTACATTTGTCACACAAGGGTGTAGTTTCCAGTAAAATAAAAGCCAAAGAATATTTTTATTGGCCTAATATAAATAGAGATGTTGAGGAATATGTGTCCAAATGCAAAATCTGCCAGAAATATCAAAGAGAAAACCAGAAAGAAATTCTTATCAATCCAGAAATTCCAGGCAGACCTTGGCAAAGAGTTGCATGTGATTTCTTTTGTTTAAAAGGCAAAGAACATCTGCTAATGATAGATTATTTGTCCAAGTATGTTGAACTGAAACCACTCAACAGTACAACAGCCCAATCTGTCATTACAGTCATGAAATCCATTTATGCAACACATGGAATACCAGAAGACCTTGTGAGTGATGGTGGACCACCCTTTAACTCAAATTTGATGACCAATTTCTTCCGGGAATGGGGTATTAAACATCATGTTACACCGCCTCATTTTCCTAGAGCAAATGGACAAATAGAGAGAGCAGTACAAACAGTAAATAATTCTCTTACTAAAGCTGCAGACGAGGGAAAAGATTTGTATGTTGTATTGCTTGACTACAGGATACAACCAGCAAAGGACATGCAATCACCAGCTGAATTATTAATGGGAAGAAAGCTAAGAACTTTCCTGCCATCACATCCAGATCAATTAAAACCAATATTTGATGTTGAAAGAGCAAGAGAAGCTTTGAGGAAAAGGCAGATAATTCAAAACAAATATGCTAACAAGCATGCAACAGTGTTGCCAGTGCTACATCAAAATGCCAAAGTATGGTTTAAGCATAAAATGAAAAAGCCTTGGAAGCAAGGGACTATAATTCAAGTAGGTCCTCAACCTCGCTCATATATAATAAAAGGAGAGGATGGAGGTGTTTTCAGGAGAAACAGATTCCACATTCGACAAGATTACACTGAAGATGATAATCCATGTTGGTCAAGAACTGTAGAAGATCTCTATAACAGTGATGCTACTGAAATCACTAGAATTCCAAACAGTTCTGCTGACAGTCAAGTAAATGCATCACCTAAAACAAACAAAAGCAAAATTAACCAACAACTGCAAGTTCCAATTGAAAACTGTAGTGAGCAGAGCAATCCTGTGGTACGGAAATCTTCAAGAAATATTGTGAAGCCTGTTCGCTATAGAGACAATTGAAGGAACTGTGACAAACATATTTTAGTTCAATAGTTAATCTCAGAGTTAAATTTAAATTAAAACTATAACTTTGTAAAACAGTTCAGATAAGTTTTGTTGTCCATAACAAGAGATGGTATTGTATTAAGTAAATTTTAAAATAAGTAATTGTATTCATTG
Source organism: Nephila pilipes (assembly GCA_019974015.1). Taxonomy (NCBI): domain Eukaryota; kingdom Metazoa; phylum Arthropoda; class Arachnida; order Araneae; family Nephilidae; genus Nephila; species Nephila pilipes. Next base: position 141,955 of record BMAW01005552.1, read on the forward strand.
TTAAGTAATTTAATTCATTGAACTCGATATTTTGTAAAAAAAAAAAAAAGGGCATGTTAGATATTAGTTTTTAGTCTATTTAATAGATGGCGCCACATGTACTAAAGTTCTTGTTTATATTATGTAAACTTGTAGAAGGACGCCATTCCGATGTAGTACGTGAAGCATCACGTAACCTATGCTACTAAAATAAAGAATATCTTAAATGCATACTGTGGTCCTGTACATTATATTATATATATATATCAATGGGAGAGAGAGAAAATTTATATATAAAAAAAAGAGAAGAATTTATTTTAACTGGATATTATTTTTATAACTCTCTCTGTAAAAACATCAAATACAATTATATATTATTTTACTTTTTTTAATGCGATATACATATTTGTATATTATCTTAAATCTCAAGGAAGGAATTGCCGATTTAGAACTGTAGACCACTTGTTTCTTCGAAAAAGTGGGATTTCCTTCAGGGTCATTTTAACAATATTTTATTAGCCCTGACGCCTGTCATAAAATAGTTAATGTGTTTTTCTCACTTCTGTTGGGGGCTTAAGTGTATCTCTTGTCCATTAATGAGCGATCCTTAACTCATGTGTACAAATATATAAAGGTCGCTTTTTTTTTATTATATTAAGCCCGAAGAGGACCTTTTGGGCTACAACCAATAATCCATCCATGGGAAAGATTCCTATGAACTATAAAATATAGATGGGTTTCTCTAACTACTATATAGCGTGCTCAATTAATTTGCTTGATCTATAGCGTTCAAAAAATGTAATTATACCTCAGTTAAAAGAGAAATTTTCTAATTCGTTTCAAATCTATTTACAATAAGAAACAATCGCACAATTTCTCGGAGAATACAATTAAACTTTATGGTTTTTAAAATTGGGAAAAAAATTACACCCATATTGCTTCAAAAGTACTCATAAGAATCCGACATAGCAAATGATTTTGCTTCATGTGTTGCCTTTCATTTGCATTTTAGAAAGACCATGGAATGATTAATGATATGAAAATTCTCAGCCGTTCTTTACAATAATTGGTACATGATCTTGAATCTCTTCATGATGATCCAGCTTCATGCCCAACTTGAGAAGATATTCATAGCAAATACCTAATGATACGTTTAATTCTAGAATTTTTCAACAATCTACTATTAAATCCACTCAAAATCTCTAGATAGTTATATCGATATCGATGCAGTTCTAAAATATCACATATTGAGACGGTTGTTCAAACATTTTATTAAGGTTTAGTAACATGTAATATGAGGTAGAACTCAACAAATTTTGTTAAATCCATGACTCATAGATATGCAGCTGTACATTAAACAATGTGAAAAATATGCATTCTTTAATTAGTGAAAAAAATAAATCAAAAAGACATTTTCAACATCTAAAAATTATTAAAGACAATGATTTGTGTAATCAATTTCAGAACTTAGCAGAGCGTTTAAAACTAATGAGATTAAGTTATAGTTAAAAAAGAAATTTTGGGAAGATAGTAAAACTGAATCAAAATTAATATGAAATTTAATCATAAGTTATATGCAAAAATCATGTAAATAAAAATGTAAACTTATCTTTCACAGGCAAAATATTTTTCTTACTTGCTTATCCTGGTTTCGCAGTTTTTTCGATTGAGTTATACTGTTTGAAATGGTACATACTTCAGTAACATTTACAACACAAAAATGTTGAGATTAAAAAAAAAAACTAATAATCAATAATAGATTGTTCTCATTAAGAACTAGCCTTTCCATCAAAAGGAATATCGTATAAACAAATAGAAATTGTCCATACAGTTTCCTACTTTTGTAAGTACATTATATGTATATACTGTTGCTTATTCTAAAAGATAAATATTTATGTTTTAAATAAATATCTTAAATAACATGAATTCTACATTGTTTTGAAGACCAGTGTCTAAAGATTAGTTATTGCGCGTTTCTCTAACAAAACACTAAAATTAATATTCATTTAGTTTTTATATTCCATTTAAATTATGCTAGGTCATGCTCAGGATTTTTATATCTCATTATAAACCTTTGATGTTGAAACTGAATGTTTACTGAGTCTTCTTTTTTATGTTTCATTTTAAGTTAGAATTTAAGATCCAGCTAATTCTGCAATCAGCAACATTTTGAAATAGTTAATTAAGTAGCATTTAAATACTGCAATTTAATGTTTTACTTGGGAAAGCTTCTAATGATTGAGCACACCAAAGTAAGCTTGCATTTGAAATGCGAAGTCTCTTAAAATAATCGATAAGTACTGGAAAAATGGAGCATGTTTTAAGAAAGAAGTTTGTCATTTGTTAATAATAATAAGAAAAAAAAGCAAGGAAGGGAACTCTTCGCTCTCTAAAGACAAATAAAAAAAAGTAATAAAAATGCCTGCTAACTGGCTCCATTGATAAGCAGCTTAAAAAGGCTCTAGCACCTTCTACCGAATGGACATTAAAATTAACCATTTATTTTGAAAAATAAACACAACTACAAACTGAGATCGCAGTTTTTTTTACTTGAATTGTATTAAAATTTCTACAGTAGCCAAAAATCACTCAGAAATTGTCTTGAATTCAATTTAGAAGAAATTTTATTTAGAATAGGAACTATTAAATGATTTATTAAGTTTTGATTCAATATGTCAGAAAATAAGAACAGTTTCCTTTTACGCTGTAGTCAATACTAGTGTCCATTTGCCTAAATATGGTTGTCTTCATTTTATTGTTAATTACCAGAACTTAGAATTACTTATATATATATATATATAAGTGTGTGTGTGTGACTCATCTTTGGGATGTTATTATTGATGTGATATTCAGCAATGTTTGATTTTGTTTAATGATTATGGAGCATTTTATGCAATTATAATTCCAAGTCCTGAAATAAAGAGTCCGAAATTGCATGGCTCACACAGCAAGTGTCAGCAGAGTGAGTAAGATTGTTAGATCATGCAAAATGCTTTTATACCAGGAAGGAAAAAGCGAGTTCCTCGAAATATTTGAAAATTCAGCAAAAAAAGGCGCCACGGGATGTCACTACAACACGTGTATTTATAGAGGAAATCAATACAGTAAAAAGCGGAAGAAAAGGTTTGTAGTTAAGAATTTGAATTAAAAAATAATCAATTGATTATTATTATTATCATCATCCCTCTCTCCCTTTTCCCACACACAATGATTTCATTGAATTAGCTAGCATGCAATTGGCATTTTCTATCATGCGTTTTTATATTTCTAAGAAGATGGTCTTAAAACATTGTTGGATTTAGAAGCAAATAATAAATCACTTGTAGAAAAATATATAACAATACAGATCAATTAGATTTTTAAAAACGCCAGGAGAGATAGAACTAGTGTTAATTCATTTCTCTTAAAATTTAAGCACCAGTTTTCCAGACCATTGATTTAAAGATATATTTTCAATTTATTTGGATACAGATAAGAGTGCATTATTCTATTTGGAGACAAAAGTTGTTTATCTCCTTATATTAGCATCTTTCACACATTCCACAATCACATATCCCCCTTTTTGCTCAAAATTTCGAATTTCTGATACAACTCATTGTCTTATTTCTTATTTATACATAAAAAATATCAAATAATTTCCGTTTTATATAAGACAATTACCAGATGCTAAAATGTTTAAAAATCATGTAAATATACATACATTTACAATGCATCAATTAAACCAAACAAATAATTAAGACAACATGTATTTAAGTTCAATATTTATTTATAGCATTTTTCCAATGTAAATAGAGTTCCCCAATTGACACATATAGAACACACATATTTCACAATACATATATTTCAAAACAATAAAATACCATACGTCATAATTTTTTTTTTTTTTATTCTTCATATGATGTGAAAAAAAAGAGGTCCCTCAAACTCCTCATTTAATATTTCTGCTATCTGATGTAATAACACATTTGCATTCTCCTCTAATTCTAGAAAGAGTACAAATATCATAAGATGATAACATAAAAGAGGAAACATTAAAAAAATAAACCAAATTTGGGTATTTTGATGGATTTATCACAAAAAATTAAGTAAATACATTTGTATGTTACCCAAATACTAAACCAGTAAAAAAGAAGTATAATATGAAGCATTATCAGCTTAATTTTTTGTGTGAGTACCTTAATAAGTAATTAATAATGGCTATAACAATAGAGTTTTTGAAATTTGAACAGAATATTTAAAAATGGCAACAAATTAGTTACTTAGTTCTACAACACAAAGAGATAGTTAGAGAGAACTAAAACATACAAAAAAACTAATTTATTACTTCTGATAAGCTGAGAAATTTTGGTAAGACATTAATTTCCACCAATTTTACACTTTACACATTAATAAAGAAGGTATTCTAAGCAAACAAATATTTTTAATATATATTAAGATCATAACTTTGACCTAATACAATTTAAGCTTATATATTGAAGCATATTGTACTATTTCCCCCCCACTGATTACATATTTTTTTAAGACAAGTAAAATGCACCTCCCCCTCTTCAATTCTCTTCGCCTCCAAATATATTTTTTTTTCATTTAACAAGGTTTAACATTAATATTTTTCAGCAATTTCATTGACTTCAGCAGAGGTAATATATTCATTCACGTCTGTCCAACTGTGGAATGTTTTTTTGAAGATATTTTCCATTTTTTACATACCAAGGAATACACACCTTGTTACAAAAGGGGGGGAAAAACACGACTCACCAAGGAGTTGCCCGATTGTAATAATATTGCGTATGCAAGGACATTTGGACCGAACATGCAAATAGTTCAAATTTGTGTCCAATGAATGAATAGCATGAGCTACAGTGCATCGGAACTGCACACGTAGCAGATGTATATAAGAAGCGATTCTCAATCTGATGGTCAAATTTCCTGTTGTTCTGTGATTTAGGATATCTTTCAACGACTGAAAAAATGTCTTGCAGCAAATCTTAATCATTTTCTATTGTGTACATAATTTTCCTATCCGCCAATTTTTGTCTCCATCGGACAAACTCCTTCTTAGTGCTCATTTTTTTTTTTTTTTTTTTGCTATAGAGTGTATACACATACTGGTGGAAAATTTTTAAGGATGGATCACAACATGAACTGTAGTAAAAAACTGAATGGGAGTGGAAATCCATCATGATAAAATATTGTTGTTACACTGTTCAGACATTAGAACACCTATCTAATGTTCTGGAAAATACTAAATGTCATGAAACACCTTAAATAAAAAAAAAGGGTTCTTTCAATGCTGTACACAGAACAATGGAAAAATGCACATACACGAACAACAGCAGGAAACTTTAAGAAAGGTACAAATAAGGGATATCTGTACCATGAGTGCGCAGCAACATTCCTCACATCGTGTCATGCTTTTCATAAAATAGTTCAACAGCTGTAAAGACAATTTCTCACTCCTCTGTCAAATCATAGATAAGGGTTTTTGGTCTATTGAAGAATATTTTCGACAAGCAAATCACCTACCCAAAGCGTTTTAACCTTTTCAATAGGATTTAGGTCTGAAGAACATGCTGGCCATATGAGGCATTGAGCACCATCACTCTCAAGACATTCCTGAACAGCGACTGATCAATGACAGTGTATTGTTGCCCACGAAAGCAAATTTTTCTCATACAAGTCCCTAAATTTAGGCAAACATGAGACAGTAAAGCTTCATCAATATTCCTTTGGCTGTACATATTTTCAGACGTGAGCACATGTACAGGTATGCAGCCAATGAACATGATAATTGTCCATACCATGACATTGCATTGACGATCTTTTCCTCGATATTTTCGAACAATATGCTGTGCCATTCTTAATTGGTGTCTACAATCAGATTATCTCTTTGAGAATAGTATGCATATGCAGTTAGTCATTGCAGTCTAGACAATGGCACACACATAATAAGCCTATAGAAGTAAAGCCCTCCTTCTCCCAAACGTTTTGCTACAGTTATTCCCACCATCTGTTCTTGGGGCATAAAAATACTCATTTTCGAAATATAGTGCGTCAGTTCCTTATTGCCAGTATGGCAGCGAACTTGTCCCTTGCTGGTGTCGTATTTCAACGACGACTTCCTATCTCTTACCAGTGCTATTAAAGCGACGAACAAGAAGCAGAGAAGTAAGTTTGCATATGTGATTCCCGATTTTACTTCCCACACTTTATCTAATATTTATTTTGCTTCCTTTCATTGAGTGGTTGCTATCAGTCCATTCCTTCTTAGAAATTGTTCAGCAGTGTATACATATATATATATTAAGAGAGAGAATGATAACGATAACACACACAAATTGAAAATAAATTTGCATTCAAAATTCTTGAGTGGCAGTGATAGCCTGGTTGGCAGAAAAAAGAAATCATAATCAAAGAATGATGAAATCAGGTCTGGTTACTCACATAAAAGGAATTAAATTTTTATAGCATAGGAGGAAGATAATGTAAAATTAAACTTAAATGTTTTCTCTTCTAGACTGGAGAGAAGTGTCAATATCCGACCTGATCAGGCCGATCATCCAATAGGAGAGAGCGCCATAAATATACTCTTTTCATACAGAGACTAGCTCATAGCTGCCATTGTTTCAGTAAACTTGTTTAGTGAAGCTGATGAACATTAAATATGACACAAGTCAACACACAGTTGAAGTCAGGAGAGTGGAGCACCAGTTCAGGTGTTGTGCTTGTCACTTGAAGTTCAAAAGTATGAGGATTGTCGCCATTTGCCTGGAGTACAGCTCGTAATGTGACGTCAGCAAAACATCCAGTTAATTGAAATTGAACACCCAAAATAATCAGAAACTAATTTCAAAAGCCCTCATTTGGAAGCATCACATTTTTGGGAAGTTTTAGACTTTTATTCATAATCAAAGAGTACATCACACATAATCATGATTAAGAGATATAAGTGAGACAGAGTTAGAGTCACTGATGTAGATGTATAGTTGTCACATTGTTTTGAACAATTCCAATTTCATTACTGTCACTCTACATATGCAGGGAGAGAGCATTAAAGAATTGGAATAAATTACCATGTCTTTCACTATCGCTTTCTGAGCCTGAAACTTCCATATCAGCTTTTCCATTCTGTAAAAAAACATATTTCCTTTTTAAAGTTTGATAAACTGAATCACATTTAATTCTTTGACAAGTTTCTTTCATTAATTTGCGATTCTCTAAAGCACTGATTATTAGTTTTTATTTAATTCACGGCAAATTAAAAGTAATTAATTTTTTATCAGACACAGCAAAAAATACGTTAATTATTCGTAATGATTAAAAAATACAATAAATTGACACAAAATCATGTTTTTTCTGGTAATACAAAATTCATCCAACATACCAATATATATTTTACTATAACTTAATAAGTTGTACGTAGTAAATGAAAATTGCTATATATTACATCAAAAGTTAGGAGAGTATTCACAAATCAAATGTGACAGCATTTATTAAAGGAATATAAAAACTAAAATGAGTGTCTTTTTATTTTCGGAAGATAAAAGCAATTTGAAATTTTTACATTTTGTTGATAACTTAAAAGTAATTCCAGAAAAATATGAATATATATATATATATATAAATTACTATTAAATAATTACAAATAAATTTAAAGAATGAAACATGGAGCATTTATATAATTTATTAATGAAAATTCAACAGTTAAATCACATGCACTAAGAGCTTCAGAAGCAAATATAGAAACATTTCAAAATGTAAATGGTATAATGCAATTCTTAAAGGACAACATCAAGTATATGCACATTAATATGCATTGTTAATAGCAGGAATAAAAGGCAAAATATATTTTCAATTTACTGAAGTTCATAAACACTTTAGGTAAAAATGACTATGTAATGCCCCTGATCAATTTTGATGTTTTTCAAATACACATTTCTTTCTATTATATATACTATACAAATAAAATAGGGAATTTAAATTTAATCTATTAACAATCTTAAAAACATACCTCTTCATCCTCTTTGGCTCTTCCAATCTCATACAAGCGACATACAGGCTCTATGCCATTAACTGGGAATAGGTATTCATCTGAATGGTTATTATGTGACTGAAATTTAAAAAAAAAATGTTACACAGATGAATTAATTAAATCATTATCATACGCGGGAGAAAATTATAGGAAGCATTACAGATGAAAGACAAATTTAGACAAATTCAAGAGAATAAGGATAGATGAGATCCTAAATCACAATAAGTGATACAGTATACAGTTTTCAAGGTCTCAAGAGTCCATCAGAAAACTAAAAATTAACATGAATTTATTATTGAACATATGCAATCTACAAAAGCGTAAGTAGTTATATATGGATTTGTGTTCGGCCAAAAAGCCTAGTTCTGAGTTTCACAAAAGAAAAGAAATCTATAATAATTAGACATTAGCCTTTACCTATTACACCATATGCTAATTACTTTCAGTGTCAAGTAAGACAATTAATGCAGATAGTATAACCAATTTATTTTTAAATAAATATGAAGCTTCTTGAATTAAATCTAGCAGGAAAATTTGTTTTAAAAGGAATTAGGTAGATTTAAACGATTAAAAATTATAGAAACTTCTTTCAATTTTTCGAAGCAATAAACACGAAATATATTATTATAATAAGCAACAATTTAATATAAAAAAAAGTAAATTTTAAACACACATAAATCAAACATTTTATACCACTAGTATGAAGAAAATAACTTTACCCATATCATAAAATAGAATTCAAAAAAATTTCCATTTAAATCCAAATTTTTTTTACTAAAATAATGACTAAATCTAATTAACTAATCGCAGTCGTTTACAGAAGTGAAGTTAATTATATTTTTCATAAGTGCAATATTAGAGGCACAGTCGTTTCAAAATATCAATCATATATTCACAGTTAAACTCAGTATGATGCGTAACAATATAGTTTTGAAACTAAATTAGTTTCGAATCAGGAAAAAATCTCTTTTAAGATGACATAAATAGGTGATTGCAAACTTCTCTAATATATAATGAAAATAATAGAATAAATCAAAAATTTAATTTCCTATCTAAAAGTAGAAGTGAGATAAAATTTGCATTTAATCAATAATTTACAAAAATTTTCATATATAAAAAGATGAGGTAGTTATATGTATTAGATAAATAATACAAAGAAAGAAAATATGCTTTGAGATTAGGTATTTAACGTGTGTATGTGAGTATCAGTATACTGAATAATAAATTCTTTTCCACAGAGATTCGCACATTAAAAATAACAAAATCTACTTCAACCATATAAAGTTTGAAAAAATAGTAAACGTACTGAGTTTTAATTACAGTTTGTTCCTACATAGATTTTAATGGGATTTTTAAGCTGATTTATCAAAAGGTTACTAGAAGTATCCATTATTAATTTTAGTGCCATAGTAATAGAAATCTCTGTCAGCTTCTGCTTTCACCTATAAGAAGTTAAAGAAAAATAAAGAAGCATTTTTTAAGGTTTATTTGCTCTTCATGTGCCTTCAGGATAATTATTTATAACTGATTATACTAGATTTAGTTAGATTGGTTTTATAGAGAAAATAAAATTCTAGATGCATCATTTAAAAATAATAATTTGAATGGAAGCAAAATTTAAGTATTAATATTGCATTCTTTAGTTTAGGCAAAGAATGAAATATGTTTTCATTATTACTTTGTTTATCAAACAATAAGTAGAAATAACTTTTTTAAAAAATACAATAGCGTGCAAAACTTAAGCAACAAATGCATTTTTCAACATACAAACATGAAATTGTTGAAAAGGGTTTTTTTTGCGATCAGTACAAAGAAAAGACAGCCTGGCACAAAAGTGACACATATGCGAATATCAGCATTATGACATCAGTGGGGACGTGACGGCACGCAAACCTGTGGAATGTGCGCACTCAATGCCAAGGCAACTTACAAAGAAAGAAGAAGGACGCATTTACACACATACCTAGCAAGTCAAAGTGAAAAAATATGTTCAAAATGGCTACAAGAAACCATTAACAATGGTAGAATGATCGGAAAGCTTGAAAAGGGGTGTAGTTTGATGAGTGTTGCACAAAAGTTTAGAATTGACAGAAGTGCAGTTTCAAGAGCTTGGCCATAACAATTGAAATTAAAATTAACAAAATACTATTAAAGTTCCATAAACTAAAATCAAGTGTACAATTTTTCAAGTTAATATGAACAGACTTTGGGGTCACAGTTTATGCTAGGGAAGCAACATGTGAGTTGGATTAAAAAACTAGAGCTAGTGCTCGGATGAGCAGTTAAGATAAAAAATATGGAATATTTCAAGATATGCATGTCTTATTAATGTCATTGCCAAGCTTATTGCTCTGTACTATTCCTAATTTAATAATTAATATAATTTATTTTAATAACTGAAAATTCTTAAATAACCTCTTACCTCAACTGTAGCTATGTATCTTTCATAAATATCAAGATTAACATCATGGACAGGTTTCTTCACATCTGTAACAGCTAGTACAATAGAAAAATACACAATGACAAGATATTTAACATACTATTTAAATACGAAACTAAATTATACAATCTTAAGTGTTATTAAAATATACAAAACTAACGCTTTGTGCAAAATATCGAAAGAAAAATATTAAGATAATAGGTTAAGATCAGTCTAAGAATTAATTTCTTAAGCACACAAATTAATAATACTTTTAAATGGAAGGAAAAAAATCAAACACAAACATGCGAAAAAAATGTATTACTGCTTTCGTAATCATTTCAGAGAAATAAAGCAATATTAATATTATTGAACAATTTTTTTTCCATAATCTCCACTGCAACAATAAACGTTTTTAGTTCCTAATACTGGTTCTGATGTTCTTATATGCTGTCTTAAGCATTTTTTTTAGAGAAATCATCTTTTCATCCTTTTACATAAAATCGTCAGATAAAACTGTACAACTGATAGAAAAAATATTGTTAAGAATCTAGGAGATTTATCCAACTCATTCCCTTCCTGCAAGTGTTGTGAATTTAAAAATATTATTAATATATTTCAAAATTGCTATTTGTTTCATTTTCTTATTGTTCTGAAAGTTAAACAATAATTCAATTTGAAAGTTTTTCATAAAAAAAATAATATCTCTTCACTTGGCAAGTCCTCATATTCTAATTGTTTGAAGCATGTTTTGGTATGGGGAAAAAAAAAAAAAAAACATAAATATTCTATAATCTTTTCATAACAACAAAATTTATAATTACATTTATGAACCTAATTTTTTAAATTCAATAAATTACCCTCCCCCTCCTTTTCTCTAAATACAATAAAAAATGAGAATGCTCACTTATTGTGCTAAGGAAGGGTCACTAAATACACTCATTGCCATAAAAATTTGCACACCAAGAAGTAAGAGGGGATTGTTATGAAACTTAACATGAAGGTTCATGTCAGGCAGATATGTAAATTTTTAGAAATGCAGCGTGATTCCGCATTGCGTTCTGCCCCCAGAGGGCATTGAACTTTGTTCTCCTTGAATTACAAAACAGGTAAGCAGAGCTTGTTTGCATGTACTTAATCTGTTTCAGAGGGATGCTTCTTAACTAGAGATGTCATTATGCAGCCAACTGTGACAATATGAGCACATTATGCAGCCAACTGTGACAATATGAGCAGAGTTCAAGAAAGGAAGAATCACAGGGACAATGGAAACCGGGTCATCAACTCGGCAAGTGGCTAGGCCGTTCTGACTTTACTGTGATGTGTTGGGACCAGTGGACAAAAGAAAGGTTAATTACAGGGCGACCAGGCTCAGGACGTCCTCGACAGACCAATAGTCAAGAAGGCCATCACATCATACGATACGCATGCATAGCACCAACTGTTTCATAGTCCAACATCCAAACACATGCAGCACCTTCACTATGGGCCTCTGAATCATGTTGGCAATTGATAAATAGTGAAAAAAATTTGCAAATATATACATATATATATATTTGCAAATTTTTTTCACTTTTATATATATATATATATACACATAGAGAGAGAGAAAGAGAGCTCATATGACTCTATAATCCAATCATTTATTCTGGATTCATCAAGTGGTGCAATTACAAAATATGGTACTGTCTAAAAATGAAATAAAAGTCAACTCATATTTAAGTAAAATGAGGAATTGTCATTCTATATTTATGTAAAATGAATATTTTTATTTATTTTGGGATTTTTCCCACATTTATTTCAGCTAAGCTGTCATTTTTTTCATTCAGGAAAAAAATAGTCATAATTCAAACAAATGAGTATTTAACTCAAATAGGATAATGAATTTACAATAAGATAATCTCAATAAAGTTACATTTAAAGTTATACAACATTTTAAGTACAATTTTATTTTCCCACTTCAATGTAGTCCTGATGGACATGTAAATATGACATTGGTTTACTATTCACTTAATTACAATGTTTCCCCTTTTTAACTAAAATAAATCTTTTTATATTTCATATAAACATTATTTTAATATTCGACCAAACACAATATAAATTGGCTTTATTGTACAATTATAAATTTATTACACCAATAAATTAATTTTATAATGCACCAGTCATACATAAAAACATTCAAACAGTTGAATATTATTTATTAAAAACATTAAAAGTTTTCACTTTATGAATTTATAAAACACTGAATTATTTTTTTAAATGTGCATATTTTTGAAAGGTATACAGTATATACATATATTGAACATAAATAGCATTAAAAACGTCCTCAAATATCAGATTAATAACTTCAGATAATAAAACATTATTAATGATAATAACAATAATTTAAATACAAATTCAACATATATTGCATGTGTATAGTCAAATAAAATTTCTAATTAAAAAGAATTTTATCAGTTAATAAATTTATTAATGGTAGTAAAAAATTACTTGTTATTCATTGGTACATTATTTGCATGGAATTGATAAAACAAACTAGTCAATAATTAAGACTAATAATTTTTTTTAAAAATAAATAAATAAATAAATGTTTAAAAGATTAGATGGTGCAAAAAAAGAAATCTGTGAAACAAACAAAATAGCTTTATTGTACTCCTGGTCATCTATCAATTTATAAATGAGTCCTGAACATTTGATTACATAGAAGTAAAAAAGAAGTGAAGCGCTTTGGATAAGGAAATCCTAGATTTCAGTCTTCTTAGCCTTACAGATAAACAACGTTTTAAGTGTGTCTATGAATATAAAACCATGATTACCAGCCATTTCCTTATCCCTCATGAATGTTGCTGCCATAAATGTACAAAACATTTCATTCTTAAACATTAAGGGACTCAAGTAGTGATGATCGTGCAAGGTACAATTCTCATTAAATACTAGATTGGTAGAAGAAATTCTGCAAATGAAAACCCTAAAGAAAATTGATGAAAAAACATGTGCAGGAAACAACTTGTTAATTACATCTACAAAGAGCAAGGAAAATGTTCTGTAAAGTACCAAATTGAAAAATAAAAAATCGTGATTCAAAAAAACCAATCTGCTAGGATTTTTCTAATCCCGTTTTGCCCAAAGTGTTTTCTAAAATTATTTTGCATAAAGTTAAATGAAATATTATCACGTATCAACATATAATGTTTTTTTTTTAGTGAAATACTTAAAATTCTTCAGATCACTTACAGCAATGTGAATAAAAAAAATTTTATATCTTTTTTTTTAAAAAATTTATACTTGAAAATCCGACTTAGAGAAGAATTCTGATTTACCTGTTTAGTGAATGAAGAGATGTTAAATTCAAACCAATACTATAATTCAGTGTGCGTAGTGAAATCGTAAGAACAAATGTTATAATACGTAAACATTTACTAAAAACAAATGTTTTGATAGTATAAAACATCATTCTAGTGTGATGGTAGTAACTACACAGAAATAAAAAAATTAATGAATGAAAGGAAAAGCAATATTTATAATATAAATGTTAAAAAACTAAGAATATTATTTCAAATTTTATTCATTGATACAAAATAATGATACCAAGTATGTCATGGAATGTGAGAATTCCATATGTAAAGATGTATTTTTATTTAAGAAATACCTGGTCATTTATTATGCAACAAGGTTTTTTAATTTATGTAGTAAAAATAAATAAAAAAGTAACTGAAAAACATAAAGTCAAAATGCAATTTAGGAAAGAATGTGAAACAAAGTTAGGACTAACAATTATTACATCATTCAGTGCTGGCATATTATTGTATATTATGTAAGAAATTAGTGTTTTAAATCGTCTGTAGGCCTTTTCATTTTACACAATATATTTTAAAATTTGGACAAGATGTTTTGAAACTAAAATTTATCATATAATTTTTAAAAAAGTTTAAATATGTGAATTGACCTGCATATAGATTAATATTATATTCAATCCATCAAAATAAGAATAAAACATATACACATATATACATTAACATTAAATGAATGTGAAATAGAAATGTTATATGTTAATACTATACATAATGCTATGGATGATATAACAACCTATCTGCCGAATAGACATGAATATTGAAGCTTACATTTGTTCTGAAAAATTTGAGTCGTTCATTCTGAAAACCATTCTTTCAGTTCATTAAAAATGTATTGCTCTAAACTAAGGTTTTTCTCTAATAATTTCAAATTCAGCCGCAGATGAAACATTCTAAAAATATTTAACACGAGAAAAAAAATATTGATTTTCTAAAAAATTAATAGTATTTAAATATCAACAGTTTAAAAGTTTAATACAAGTATAATTTTTACCAATTGGACAATAATCATGAGCATCAAATGTATAAAAACAATTCATTTTTTCAGCTTGCTCTCCTATATTGCAGCAAACTGGAAGAAAAAAAAAGAAATCAAAAGTGAAAGTTTGATCATATGTTTATACAAACGCAATCTGAAAGGTACAAAAGAAATAAAACAAACAAGCTGTAAAGGCAACTAACTGCAAAGGTATCCTATAATTGCAAATGTTAGTATTAGTACTACTTATCTAACGATATCACATCAAAAGGTTGTGTTCATTTGAAAACACATCACAAATAAAACAAACAAGGGGGAGGGGGGAATACTTTTTTTTTTTTTCTGTTGTCATTTCTATTTTACCATCCCTTGAAAATACACAAAAAGAATTTTTGAAAATATTTTTTTAAAAGAAATTACTCTATCATTATTTAAGCCCTTTTAAACTAGCATATATATAACTTGATAGAAAAAGGAAGCTGCTGCACTAATTATTCTATCAGTAAACGTTTCAAAGTAATAAATTGAGTTTAACATTCAACATTTAAAACAAAGCAATTATCTAATTAGATGTTTAGTAAAATTATGAAAATGCAGTATTACTATTTTATCAGTTGATTAAGCATTTACATTTTATTATATGACTTGCTTCTTTTCAGAAGTAGTAAACCACAAAACTAACTTTAATAAAACCAAGGAAATGTTAAATTATTAAAAAGTAATATTAAATACAAATATTAAAAAAAGAGGTTCCGAAGGTTTTCTAAGAGGAGGTACAGATATATTAAAGCCTGTTTGTTGACTATCTTGGTGGCTGGATTCAACTGGTCAAATATGGAACAAATACTAAAACAAAAATTTATATTAACATTTTGAACTAATCTGTATATTTATTCCGAATCATATTATACCAGAAAGCATAAATATTATTTCTATTTTCTCATAATTTGAACTATTCTTTTTAAAACAAAATCAAATTTTGTCTGCTTCTAGTTCTTGTTATCCAGAGAAGAAAAAATATCATTTCTACTATTGAATATATAAGAAAATTTCCTCACAGCAAACTACTTAGGAGGCAAGATCACAAAATGGAGTAAACAGTATGTGAATCTATTTACTTTTTTTCTCAAATGTGACAAAGCTCAAGAGGATGGTGGAATATACTGTATGCATGGAATATTTTACTAGCTGCAGTATTAGGTCTCTCAACTACAAGGAAATGTAAAATTATTAAAAAGTAATCAGCCTACCTAAATACTGCTGCTATATATTTACAGTGGCAGCAATTGAGAATTAGAAGTGGGAGGAAGGCAAAAATAAAGGATTATTGGGGGAGGGAAGGGCGGTAGATACAGATATACAAAATTATAAAATTTAGTTACAAATGGTAAGTTTATGACGTTTTCTGAGCGACTTTGGACATAGAAGTAATAATTGACAGTTTACACCAACTTTACTGTACTTTACTTTTAATAATAGTAAGAAATTGTTTATGTGAAATTTCGCAATTAATGCTTTATTATATGACTTTTATCACATGAATAATATTACACATATATTACAATAAAATAAAAGTATTTCAAAAAATCAAAAATGATACATTTTGTGCATAATTCTGCAGAGTAATTTTTTTTAATAATTAAAGAAATGAAAATAAGGATAATCATATGATAAGACAACAGGGTTTGTTCAGATGTTTTGTTTATAATTCTTAGGTGGCTATAATGGAATAAAAATTTAATTTTTCCTCAAAAAGAGGAATGTATAATTATTTGATAGATAGATGATCATATTCGGAAGGAGACAGTTATAAGGACAAACAAGAGGGCATTCTAATGTTTCTTTCACCAACTGTTGTCAATCTAGTGCAAAGAAAGGACGGGGGGAGTTATAACATATATACAAAAGGACATTTAATGTTGTTGTGGATAGATCACATCTCAAGCTGTTTATTAAATTCTCATGCTCCATTAATCTTTCCACTAACAGGTGTTATAGTTAGTATACATGTCAACAGAAAATTAAAAGCTTCCTTTTAACAGTAATATAACTTTTTTTATTGTAAAAAAATTGTCAATTTTGCAATTAATTTTTAAGGAAGAATAATTACTTCACAAAATGATATAATCCAAAGTATTTTTTTATATTACTGAATTTATTTTAACATTGATAATTCATATAACATATTCTCACAGTTAATAAATTAACCTCAGCCCTTAAAATCATTATTCTATTTCGTAAATTTAACAATTACAAAATAATAATAACATTCTTACAAAACACAAGAATAAAGCACATGGCCCCCCCCCCCTAGCTGAATCCAAACATGTCACCCGTAAAATACGCTTTACAACCCTCTAGAAATGATGGCTCTCCAAAATGTTACTATTTGTGTTCCAACTTCTATTCTTTTTTTTCTCCTCCCGTTTCCTAATCAGGATTATTAACCTTTCGGCTAAAACTAGGCACTTTCCACATTTTTAACATATTTCCTAAACCTGGCCTGCATTTATACTTCTTACTGAGAATTCAGCGTTTTCAATATTATTGATTATCATAGTAAGATAAAATCAGTCCATTTTCATAATCAATTCATTCTTTTTTTTGTATGTATTTATTGCCTGTCTGTCATTGCAAGTTACACAGTTGGGACACTTAAATTCTATGTTATAGTGTGAAAGGTGAAACTGTGTAGGAAGGATCCAACAAATAGTAGGAACAACTCCCCAATTATTTTGTATCATCGCGATGATACTGGAAAGGGTGTAAGCAATGGCTTAATTCAATACAGGGTAGGAGTTAAAAGTACTTTTCAACTGCCCCAGAGGGAGTTTCTTGCTGGCTCAGATGTCTATGGTGCGATAAATATGCACAGGACAAAATTTCTTAAGTTCAACTAACTTCTCCGCTAACTAGAGGGAAAAAATTCCGGGAAAAGTGTCGTTGCCATGTTCGCGCCACAATATTAATGAACTTTTTTCCAATTAATTTATTAGTTTTGCTAAAATGCATTTTTGCCTCATCTGAAAACATAAAGCAAGGGAAATAATATATTATATAGAATGGCAGAAAATTTAAATAAAGAATTCACAAAATAAAGAAATAGAAACAAAAAGGCAGTTTATTCTCAAATTAATTCTGCCATTATCCAACCACTATTACACTAAAGACAATAATACTTATCTTAAAAAAAGTCTCATTAGCAGTTGATGAAAGGTCAGATTAGTTCCTTAATTACAAAGATTATAAATTCTAATCAATATAATACACAAGGAGAAGGTTCTGTAGAATTGTACATACACATAACTGAAACATACAAACTTATAATACATTTAATTTAAATAAACTTCAGATTACTATTAACATTGATAGAAATAAAACATTTTTCCAACACAAATTTAATGTAAGTTTTAAATAAAGATCTTTAAGGAAGAAAGTGAATTTGTTGTGATCACACACAAACGCAAACTGCAACATAATCGAGATCTATTGATGATGTAAGAGAGGAATTTAGATGTTACATCAAACATGAGGTCCATGGGGGCCGTGGAATAAAAGGATTGGATTTGGGGATACATTGTACTTCATGCTTTTCACATCATCCCCCCCTAAAAAAATTTCAATATAATTTGTTAAGATAGCAGTAAATATCATTGAAGAGCAATCACATTTACTTCTTCAGGTACTTAATTCTACACAAACTTTTCACAAGATTTATTCTATGTAAGAACTGTTAGACTACTTCAGATTTGACGACACTAAATGATTACTGTAAAAAAAAAGAACCTTGTTTTCTTCAGATTACAACATATTTAAAAAAAATTAAAGGAATGGATACATTTGAAGTAATACATTAACATATTAAGTATGCAAATTATTAATTATCTAAATTTTCTCAGAACACGAAATAAAACCTTATTTAAAAATTGTAACCACTAATATGCATTACATGTACATCCATTTCTAAGTATCTATGCAAAATAATTACAAGTACAATTATACATCAGCACAAGAGAGATAGCAATCATAAAATAAAATATTAATCTTTGAAAAAAGTTCTATAAATATACTATACAACATTTTTTAGAAAAGTATAAGAATCACATGCAAAACTTAATGGATAAATAATAGTATTTTATTTCCACACACATAGTACTATATATGTATATATATGTTAACACAAATACATATATTGAAATTCTTGTTGCTCAAACTAGTTAGTGTGATAAAATTTTTAACCTTTTTGTTTCATCCTATAAAAACCATTTCAATGATTACTTAAATAAAGAAATAGCAATTTTGATCCTAAGCTCTGTATGTTACTTTACAGGTAATTTTCTCAATATGGTGCATCTAATAACAGTGACAAGACATTGAATTAAAAAAAAAAGATATAATATTTGTACATGAAAATAAAGAGCTGAATTTATAAAAAGTAATGAATATCGAAAATTATTAGTGTGAAATTATTTGTAAAAACAAAGCCCAACAAAATTTTTTTTATCGACATGTGTTTCATTACATTTCCTTAAATTTTTACTTTTAATGAGACGGTCTTTTTATATTTTTCTGCTTCCAAATTTTAAAATTTTTGCCTGAAATTTAAAAAAAATCGTAATATCCTGGTTCCACTGTAAGCCCATATAAATAATTCATAAAAACAAAATTTCTATATTTACCTCCATACATAATTGTTCCAGCATCATTGAATTTTACTTCAAATTGATCAATATATGGTACAGTCCTCAATAGCTTAAATGTCCTAATATCCCACTTTTTTCTGATGTAAGGGAAAATAAATAACTTGCTATACTTATAAATATTTAACTAAGTCATAAAATGAATTATAGAAAATTTAAAAGAATCGTACGAGATTTCTAAAACAAGCAAATAGTGAGAATTTTAAATGAACATCCTTTGGAATTAGTAGAATTTGAAATCAATACACAACTATGAAAATGTATATTATTTTATTGGGGTGATGAAATAATGATTAAAAGATTACTTTCCACAAAATTCCAATAAGGCAGTTAGTTTTTCCTACAGGCAAATAGTTACATGTGCATACACAGCAATCATAAAATCCCAAAAATAATAGTAATAAAATAAATTTCTAAAAATGGTGTTAGAATATATCAAGGCATAAAATTTTGCAATGGAACACAGAGTAACACTTCACTCATAGTGTTGAAAGTAAGATATATGCCAATCTTGATCGCTATACAGCAAAAAAAGGAGATTGAATAAAATTATGAGTATTACAACTACACTGGTGAGCAAAACTTAAGATAAAGGGTTTTTTCCCCCTTTTCTTTCTTTCTCTTTTTGCCATAACTCCACCAGAAATCATCTGAGAGACATGAAATTCAGAAAAGAGAGACAGTATTTTGTACTTAAACAATGACAAAAGCATAGTTGTGGAAAAATGAATACAATGCATATAGTATGGTATCAAGCAAAAAAAGGTTGCATTGAACTCACAGTATCGCTACACATGATTGTCTGTCCAAGAGGAAGAACAACAAGCAGATGTTCCTTAGTATGGGATATTCCCTCCTCTTACTGCAATGGTTGCTTTGCACCGTCTCTCCATACCCTGCACCAGATTATCCAACAGTTCTTGAGGTAAGAGTGCTCATTCCTCAATGAGCATCTTTTTCAGTTGTCGGGTGTTCCCCGGAGAATGTAATCATGCCGCAAGGCGTCTCCTCAAAGCACCCCACATATGTTCTTTGGGATTTAAAACAGGGCAGAATGTGGGCCAATCAATTCGAGTGATATCTTCCTTAACAGTTGTTGAGCATCAGCAGTCTAGAGTGACCGTGCACTGTCATCCATAAAAACGAAGTCAGGTCCAATAGCATCTCAGAACAGACGCACATGGGGAAGAATCACATCCTTACAGTAGCGATCTCTGGTTACAGAATCTCTGTTGAAAACGTGGAGCTAAGTCCATGCATAATAAGAACTCCAGGACTATCATAATGATATGAAACCGTGTCCCGACCTCTGTCCAAATCAACTGTGTTGAGATTGGCTTGTGGCACTGAAACGACTCTCATCTGTAATGAGGACACGACTCCATTGATGATATGTCCAATTTTTGTGCTCCTTACACCACTCTAAACGGGGCCGCCAATGGCCACCTTTGTGAAGGCGTCTGGCCACAGTAAACCGCGCCCTGTTACTGTACACAGTTGCTAAGCCCAGGTGATTTCTTCTAGCCATATTTCATGAAAGAACTCGCTTGCACTTGCAGCGAATGTCTTCAATTGCGCCTCCATTCTTCCTTTTATTGAAGTATTGAGCTGACGTGCGAAGACAGCACGTGTTTTGAATACACTCACTTCACCTATGACGTTTTGTTCCTGACATTTGCATATGCATCACCTTTCTACTTAATTACGTGTTCATTATGCGTGTCATTAAATTTTTCATTGCATGTTCATTAATCAAAATAACCATTTTTCTGTTATTTCATGGCTACCTGCTTAAAATTTTACATTGATGCACACCAGTGAACATTTGAGAAAGAAAAATCTTCAATCAGGCACTCTAAATAATTACCTTAAGTCCTCAGCCTATGCCGAAAATTAAAGGAATTAGTGGGGTGTATTTTATCTTATCAATCACAATATTACCCAAAACAAAATTGTTCAAAGAATAGTGAGGTTAAGAAGTCAAACCAGAAGCTCACAATATTTGGCTGCATTCCCTGTTTGCTCCCAAATGCAATGTGTGTGTGCTTACTCTTTAAAGTAAAACTCTCTCTAGTAAACATACTCCTTTCTAATAAAATGAGAGTTATGAGTATGTTTTTAGAAAGCTTTTTAATTAAACAAACTGAATAGTATATATTTAGCTTGATACACAGCAGTCACTTTTTTTTGTTTGTTTGCTGCTGATAAAATTCTGTCATTTCTATATATCAGAATTGACCAAGCTCACAAGCAAGACTTTCTCAAAGATCTAAAAGAGGTATTTAAGTTTGACAGCCATTAAAGCAAATAAACATTTCTCAAATAGTCCCTAGCTACTCAAAATTTCATGTATTTCAAAAGATCATTAAAAGTAAAAAAAAAACAAAAAAACAAAGAGTATGAGAAATTTCTTAAATATAGATAATGTAAATAAGCTTTTTATACATAAAACTTAGAACTCATACAAATAACTATATATTGATCAATCTAAGTCAATACAAAAACTATGCTATGCTCTTTGATTCAAAGCATAATGGCTTTAGAAAATACAAGGTATGTAAAATAGCCAATCAAAAAATAAGCAAAAAAAAAAAAAAAAAAAAAAAAAAAAAAAAAAC